>RJWT010001609.1:0-46655 GCA_004365215.1 Cuniculus paca
AAATAGTCAAGAAGGAGCTAATACATATACGTGCACGCACACTTGCAGGCATGAATGTCAGAAGCCTGTCTGCCTGCTAACGAGCTATGCAACCTTGAGCAGTTCATTCGTGCTATGGAAGCTTCATTTTCCTTGTCTGCTAAAGGCAATGATTTAACTAAGTAGTTCTTAAAAACATATCATATTACAATAAATATTTAGTCCTGTAGAAATTATGTTAAATTAAAAATTTTCTTTTGTTACGTTTTGTTAGAGAAGTTTTCAAAGCTCCAGTACACTCATAACTAGTGTGAGCATTAAAAAATCATGTAAGTGAATTTTATTTCGATAGTTTGCTAAAACCACTGATTGCTTTTCTACCTATTGCTTCATCTGAAGTTGACTCTTCCCCTCATTTAACAAGTTGACAACAGAATTTTTTAGTAGAGCTTAGGCCTCCCTTTGAAGGAGGTAGGCTTTCCAGTTTGAAATCTGTTATTGGTTTGTCCTTCATATGGCACTGATTGCTTGTCCTTTCCCCAGTATGTTCATATTTATTCTTCTTTTTATAAATTGATATTTGATCAGAGTTTTGTGTTTAGTTCCTTTTCCAATACTTCTCTATTACCTCTGTCTTTATCCTTCTATTTAAAAATGTAATATTAAAAAATAATAATAGCCAACACATATTGTGCTGTCCCTATAAGCTAGAAAGTGTATTTACTTTTCTTTGGGTATAATATGAGTCTCTCATCGTCCTTGTATGTTCAGTAGTATTATTACCCCTGTTTCACATATAGTCACTGAGACACAGAAAACAAGAAAACTAGAAGCAGCAAACTTTCTGAATACTTCAGTCAGTGTGATTTCTGTTTCCTCCAAGTAGTGCTACTTATATAAAATATACTTCATAACATAAGTAAAACTTTGTATGTTAATCATTCGTTTGTAATACCATTTAAATGCCTTTTTACACTTAAACTGACTTTTATCTTATTTTATCAAACTAGTTTGTTGGAAAATTTTGTTTTTGCATCTCTCTTCAATCCCAAATAAATCTCCTATTCATAAATTCAGCACGTTTATTGGCTGCCTCACATATTTATAGTACTATTGTAAGTGATGGGGCTGTGGAAAAGTGCTCACCTTCCTAGAGTTTATAGTCCAGTGACAGAGACAGATAAATGAATATTATATTACACTGGGTAATCTTTATAATAATATACTGTGAAAGAAAGCAAAGCAATAAAGGACAAAGTATCCGGTTTTTTTTTTTTTTTTTTTTTTTTGCGGCACCGGGGATTGAACTCACGACCTTGCACTTGCCAGGCAGGCGCTTAGGCCGCTGAGCTAGATCCCCGGCCCGAGTATCCTGTTTTTGATAAGGTAAAATGAGTGCCTTTCCAAATAGGGGATATTTAAGCAGCAACTTGAAACCCAGGAACACAAGAACAGATGGGTTCTCAGGAAAAGAGTATCCCCAGGCAAGAAACAAGGCAGGTACTGCCTCAGTAGTGAAAGCATTCGTGGAATGTTTAGGGATTCGTAAGGAAATCCACATGTCTAGAACCTGGTTAGTTAGGTGGAGAAGTGTGAGGACAATTTCAAATTTGTAGGAAAGGGCCAACAAACAGAGAAGGCTTGAAGGATGCAGAGAAAGTGTGATCAGGTGTCCCAACAATTGGGGAAGACCTGAAACACGCATGGATTTATTCTGATTAAATCTGGATGCTGAGTGGAGAACTGACTTCAAGTTGTAAGAATGGAAATAGGACAACAGACACAGGGTTGATGGGGCATTGCAGGTGAGAGGTAATACGAATAAGGGAGTGAGATAAAGTAGTATAGTTGGAGAGAAGCAAGTGGCATCTGGATACATTTGAGAGCCAGTGCTGTTGGGATGAGATGACAGATTAACTGCACTGAGAATAAAAGGTGCATCAAGTTTGCCTCTGAGGTTCTAGTCTCAGCAACTTGATCCACAGAAGTAAGGAAAATGAAGATCCAGCAAGGAGACCAAGAAGAGGCATTTGGTTAGCTGAAATGATAGCAAGAGATCTTGTTCATCAGAATCCAGGAGAAGAAATCTGTCTCATAAAAAGGAAGCGCACAACTGTTAGATGTTTCAGAGAGTCTGAATAATTGCATGCTAAATATTGGTAATTAGACTTGGGTGGAAGAGTGGTTCTTAGTAACCTCACAAGAGATAGTGGGTTGAAAAAGGTAAAGGTGAATAGAGTTGCTTTCATGTGCAAATGAAAGCAAAGGCAGTAATTCAACATAGATTGCTCTTTCAAGGTGTTTAGCTGTAAGAGAAGAGAAAATTGGGTGGTTGATGGAAGAGAAAGTAGAGTCGAAGAAGGAATTCTTTATGGTTCATAAGCAAGTACAGCAGGTGTTAATGCTGACAGACCAATCCACCAGAAAGGGAGAACTTGGTGCAGGAGAAAGAGGACAGTTGTTGGGACTGTGCCCTTGGGTGAGATGAGATGGGATCTGTGGGCAGTGGAGGGTATGGGGACAGATGGGGCAGGTGCTCCAAGGACAAGAAGGAACAGCAGAGGAATTGGTACAAAGGAGAAGTGCTACTTCCATTTTCTCACTAAATCAAAAAGTGAGACTACTAGGTGAAAGTAGAGAAGGGAGGGTATCAGTGTTCAGGAAGAGATGAGAAAATTTGAAATAGTCCACTTGAACACAAAATATTTGACACACATAATTTGATGAAGGAAGGTTTATTTTGGTTCATGGTTTTATCTCATGGTCTGCTGGCTCCAAGTTGGAAACGTTATGGTAGAATGGCATAGTAGAGGAAAGCTGCTTACTTCATGGTAAACAAGAAGCAGAGTGAGAGGGAAAAAGCCCCGAAAGAGATATACTCTTCAAAGCCATATTCCCAATCACCCACTTCCTCCAACAAAACCTTATTTCCTGGTCACCCACTTAGCTATGAACTCATCAATAGGTTATTCACTGATGAAGTAAGGTCCTGATTCCGTCACCTCTCTAGTCCCCGCCTCCTAGTAGCTCACTCAGCTGTGAGCTCATCGATGGGTTATCCACTGGTGAAGTATGGTCCCTGTGATCCTATCACCTCTCTAGGTCCCACCTCAGAATATTACTGCATTGGGGATCCAGCCTTCAATGCAGGGATCTTTGGGAGATGCATTAGATTTAATTCATAACAAGTACTTTAGAAATGGATTGCCGAGTTCATTGGCTTTGCCTAAACACATAGAGCCTTATCTGCCATTTCTGGTGGTGTGGGAGGGTCTTGGTTTGTGAATAAATGTATTCTGTCTTTCTAATTTCAAAAAAACTCTGATTCCAATGTAATATTGGGTACAAAGGTGTTGTTATTAATAAAAATTCCTTTGTTATCTAATTGTATTTATGATCCAAAGCCTTTCTTTGAATATAAGAAAGCAAGATATGCTTCCAGAGCTATGCAGTGTTGTTGTGTTAGAGGTTTTTAATGCTGAGTCTCAGGGAAGGCAGTGGGCCCAAAGTGTTGATAATGATATTTGGTTCTTCATTGTTAAAACAGCCTTTGATAATGAGAGCAATCAGTTGCAGGTGCATCCTTAAATCTCTACTCAAACAGATACTTTTCCACTTTGTTCATTTATCTTATGTAATACAACAGCCAAGTCTTTTTTTTTCCCTAGATATTAGGCATTGAACCCAATGCTAGGCAATACTCCACTATTGAGCTGCATCTCCAATCTATTTTATTTTATTTTATCTTATTTTATTTTTAATTTTGATACAAGGTCATACTAAGTCGCTCAGCTTCTTAAAATGGCCTCATACTTGGAATCCTCCAGCCTCAGTTAAACTAGCTGAGATTACAGGCATGCACCACGACGCCAGATAATGTTAATTAACTCTTCCTGCTTTATACCAACCTAGTCTGTTTGCTCATCTTGCCAAGATGACAAGTCAAGGATGAAGCTCAGATGAAAGCTTTCTCTTTTTAGTCTTACTGCTAAGATTCTTATATAAACTGATTACTTTTTCATTCATGCTAAATGTGTGAGTGGTATAATGTCAAACACCACAGAGTCATGTCCACCATTTTTAATAAATAATAGCACCCAATATTTACTTAGTGCCTCATGGCTTACAGAGGGCTGCTTCATATGCCAGTCACATACATCATCACAGGGACACTTGAAACACTCTCACACAAGGTCACGATGCTGCTGCAGGATTTTAATAACAAATTAGATGCTTTCTTTACTAATGCTGTATGCTTCTTTATTGCTTTGTAAACACATAGCTATGCACATATAGAGATGTGCTATTTAAAAGAACAGGGTCACAGCTCTCATCATAGGTGAGAGTCCCTAAGAAAACAGATTCTGAGACTGACTTTTGTTTGCAGGAGATTAATTGAGATTTCCCAGTTATGCTGAGTGAGGAAAGCAGCAACCTTTGGATCTTGGATGATCATTTAGGGTTTTTCCAGTGGAAGCAAGAGTTAATGGGTATAGGTCAGGCTCCCTAGGGAGGCCACAGACCTTGAATGTAGCTTCCTTTCTAGAGAGACACTCAGCTGCCAACTGTGAGCAGACTTTCAGCAGATAATCATGGCTCATGCTGGATCTGGGTGTAGACTTCAGTTTTGAAATCACAGTCTGGGCTGTCACTCAGCACCTAAGTATTTATAAAGGTGAGGAGGGAACCATCCATATACCAGAATCCTTTGATCCATTTAATCATCTGTTACTCAACAACTGTCTACATCAACTAGGTATATCAAGCACTGTTCTAGGCACTGGGTTTCAGCGTCCATGTGTACTAGCCCCAAAGATGCTAATTTCCTGATGGAAATAGGAAGTAGTTAGAAAACCTTACATTTCTAACACCTATTGTCAAAAGCATCATAGGACCTTACAGAGGAAGGTGTCTGTCACATTTCACTGGATATAAATTCTGAGGAATAATGCAATTCATTTTGTCACTCCTGGTAACAGATGAACCACAGTCATCAGAAGTAGGAAAAAGTAACACAGATGCAGTTGTAAACAGTACTCATGATTGAATTGCAATTCTCCAGCTGACTCTTTTCATCTTTGTCCAGAAGATGAAGCTGTTATGTCTCCTTTCTGCTGGGTTTTCCTTTCTCATTTCTGCTTTTCCATTTATCATTTGCTGCATGCTGATGAGTTGGAAAGAGAAAAAGAAAAAGATCTATTTCTGACTAACTCCTGAGGTGCTGCAGTCTGGGGTTTGGATGGCTATCCGGGGAGATATAGTGTTCTCTTCCTTCCTCCGCCTTTTGCTTTTTATTCTCCAGCCATCAGAATATTTCTCCCCAATTGTGTCAGTAACGCATTCTAATTTAAGGACCTTTTTCTAGTGCCTTTGGTGTTATGGAATTGGCTTTAAAGCATTTTTAAGGGGTCTTTGTCATTTATCATTACAATATGCACTTATTCTTATGTTATTTTCACAATCTTTTTCTATCTGCTGCCTTTGTCGCTGTCTTGTACTGTCTCCAGCTCAGCAGGCTACAAGCCCACCAGGTTGGTACACAGTGTGTCAGAAAAATGTAAATCTCACAGCCATGCAGGACATCTGTGAGTCACCCTGGCTTCTTTGTCCTCTTACCATTTAGCTGACCAAGGAGGGGTTGATTCTTCAATCTTAATCTCTCTGTCCTATTTTATCCTTCTTTTTTTTCCATTCCTTTAGTCTGGATTTCTCCATTGTTCATCTTATTTACTGCAGTAGCTTCTTAACTCATCTTCTGGCTGTTCACCTTGTCTTCTGTCAATTTGTCTTTCATATTGCTACCAATGATTTTTCTAAAAATTTGTTAGATAAGGGGAAAGGTTTTTAATCATTGGAAGGGAGGAGCTAGTGGGAGAATACTGCAAGACCTGGTGGGAGGTCTGCAATGTGAGTAGGCCTTCTGTGTTTATCAGCTATCTCTCTTTATCAGTAACTAGTTAAGCTCCTACTCTACAACAGAGACTGAAAGATAGAGCTCTTTTATCCTATTTACATTTCAAAATGATTGAGAGATTTCTCAAGGAATGTGTTCATTCCAAAAGTGTTCAGAATTGTTCAGGTTCTTGGCTTAGTTTTAATGGTGGGATTATAAAACCGACAAGAGGCATGGAAAGATTTACATCTCAGAGAAGCAGAGAAAGAATTTAAATTTAGAAATCTGCTGAAATAAATGGTTTAAGGAGTAAATAGTCCTGCCTGTCTGAAGGAGCTGTCTGAAGCTTAGCGGGAGGAAACTGTAATGTTTTCATAGCCAGTGCACCCCTGCACCTTCATCCTGTGTTGGAAGAAACTTAAGTATCTCCCCATCATTCAGAGAGTAAAACCTCAGCTTAGTAACATACAAAAAAAATCAAGCTTCTGACCTCGTCCTCGTTCCACTTTACCACGCACCTACCTAGCTTCCTGATTCTTGAGCATTTTCTTCTTTTCATACCTTAGTTTCTTGTAATCCAAAGATCATCTAAAACACAATTTCCTTTGCCTGAAAAGTTTTTGTTCCTCTTGTCAAATGTTCTTATTTTTGTCAATTGAGAGACATTTCCTCCTGGGAATCTGCCTGGTCCTGGGGAATGTATAGCTCTTCTGATCCTAAACACACTTAGTACTTGTGCATCAGGATACCTGTTGCAAAGAGATCACTAATAGGATGTTTTATGTACTCTCCTTTCCTCCCAAGTCTGGAAACCTTCAACACAGCTGCTGTGTCTTACTGCACTACAGTTGCTCTTGGAACCAGAAAGTCCTTAAAATCTGTTTGCTGAAGTGATTAATTAAATGACTTACAGACCTGAAAAGTATTTTTGTCCAATGTCTTGTTTACAAGTTTGCCAAATTGAATGAAAATAAAAACTGGGGGTTGTTATTCAAGATCATAAATGTGGTAAGCTTCAAGAGGATTAAAACCAAAGTAAGCTGCACGTTCCTTGGGTTACCTTCTCAGGAAGTAAGCTATTGTCATAATAAGCAGAATTTGATGTAATTTGAAACCCACCCAGATTTGTGGAGAACCACTTCTTTCTAGAAATGTCATCTCGGAAAACTACATAGTTTCTTTTTATTTTGTGGGTAACATTTTTAGTTAAGTACACACAAGACCTGGTTTAGCACAAGCTAGGAACTCCAAACTCTAGAATTATCTTTAACTACAAGACTCAAGGGCTGTGAAATCTTTGACAGACCTCAGACACAGCAAGACAAGATATAAAGTTCTAGCATGGGAATTATGTTTCCTTTTGTATGCTAATCTGCTTATTAGATACTTCTTGCTGGTTCAGTTGGGCAGTGAGCAGTTAATGATGACAAGTTGTAAAATGTACCTGGGGACAATGGGTGGAAAAATTGAATTGAAATATTGCCAACTAATTTTGTCTAATTGCTATCAGCCACCAAATAAGGATTTTATTTCTCATAACTTGGCTCATTTCAAAATTAAAAAATTCCATTTGTTCTTCATCATCCTGTCTTAGGGCTTTCTTTCCTTCCTCGAGCCCCCGGCTCCCTCCTTGACTTTTGCTTTTAGTTCCTTACTTACTTTATCTCGTTGACTTCGTTAACAGTGTTAAAGCTACCTGTCAGCATTGTCTGCTGTTTGCAAAGTACCTGCCTATAGCAAATTCAGAACATTTTTTCCCTTCCACATGATTTTTATGGTCTTTTTAAAAAGTCATAGACCTTATTTTTTAGAGTGAAGTTCACATAAAATGTAAGTGGAAAGTTCAGAGAGTTCCATATACCCCTTCAACCTAACCCAAAGTATCCAGAATTTCCCTTATTAACATCTTTTGTGAATGTAGTACATTTGTTATAACTGATGAGCCAATATTAATACATCACATATTAACTAAAGTCCATAGTATGCCTTAGGATTCACTTTTGTATTTTATAATGTATATATATATATATATATATATATATATGTATAATGACATCCATCAAACAGAATAGTTTCACTGCTCTAGAAGTACACTGTGCTATACCTTTTCATCTCTCTTTCTCTCTCACTCATCCCTGGCAACAATTTATCCCTATATTGTTGCCATAGTTTTGCTTTTTCTAGTATTTTATATAGTTGGAATCATAGCCTAGAGTATGTACTTTTTTCAGACTGGTGTCTTTCACTTAGTAATATACATTTAAAATCTAGCATGTCTTTTTGTTGCTTGATACCTTATTTATTTTGACTGCATTTTACTGAAAATAAGACCTAGTTGGAAAAGAATCAGCCTTGAAAACTAGAGATTAGAAATGCCAGCCCTCATGAACCTATACTTGCCTTATGCTATATTCTTCCATTGTGCCAATGTACCACTGTTTATTTATTCATTCATATACTGAAGGCTATCTTAGTTGTACTCAAGTTTTGGCAGTTACTTGAAAAAGATTTTATAAATATTCATATGCAGATTTTTATATGGGCATCATTCTCTACTCAATTAGGAAGTACCAAGGAGCATGATGCTGGATTGTGTGGTGGAAGTATATTTAGTTTTGGTAGAAAGTGCCATGCTGCCTTCTAAAGCAATTATCTCATTTTGTATTCACATGACTGAGCACTCCAGCTGCTTCGCATCCTCACCAGCACTTCGCGCTGTTAGTTTTTGAGATTTTAGCCATTCATGTAGGTAGTAGTGGCATGTCATCGTTATTTTTTTATTTTGCAATTCTGTAATGACAATATGAGGAAGATCTTTTATTTTTTTTTCCTAGATAGCTTTTTTCATCTCATTATTATTCAGATCTTTTGCTTATTTTTAAATTGACTCTCTTATTCCTGAGTTTCAAGGATTCTAGTTATTCTATTTATTCCTGAGTTTCAAAGATTCTATTTATTATTACTAGTTCTTTTGCAAAAACTTTCTCCCAATCCGTCTTGTCTTTTTATTTTCCAAATGGTGTCTTTTACAGCACAGATGTTTTAATTTTAATGGAATTTCATTGATTACTTTTTTTTTTTTCACATATCATGCTTTTGGTGTTGTAGCTAAATTGCCATTGTCAAAGCCGGGTTACCTAGATTTTCTCATATGTTATTTTTAGGGAATTATCATCACCCCAACCCCACTGTTCATTTCTTAATACTATATATATCTTGTTAAAAGGTATCATTCATTTCTTTTTCTTTTTTTTCTTTCTTTCTGAGACAGGGTCTCACTGTGTAATTTGTGTAGTTTGTGTAGTTCTGGCTGTCTTTGAACTCCCTATGTAGCCCAGGCTCATCTAGAACTTATGTTGATCCACCTACCTCAGCCTCCTGAGTGTTGGGATTACAGGCTTGTGCTAGCATGCCCAGCTAACATTCATTTCTTAATACTCCACACAGGTTAATAAAAAGAAGACAAGCATGTGACACACACTCTCAGTAATTCTAAAATTGATCCTTAAGGAAATGCTAAGTTTTAAAATGTGTGTATCTGTGTAGTGCTAACATGAAATACATTGACTCTAAGATTATTATCTGTATCATTGATGCCTTACGTATTATTCAGTGTCTTTTCTTATTTTGTCTTTTATCTGTGATTATATTTATTATTCTCTTCGGAAAGTGATAACCCTTTTATAAACCTTGACAAAAATCTCTGCAAATCTAATATTTTTATCTGTGCATTTGGAATTTAAACCTAATCTTTGCAAACCCCTGCAGTTTCTGAGAAGCTTTTCTCTGAGGTATCACGCCTTCTTTTAATGATCACATTGAAGATAGTTTTGTTTGTGCTTTGAATAAGTAAATAGCCCCATTTAGCTGCAATTCTCCTCTAGCAGGAATTACACTGTAATAGCAAAAGTGTCAGATAATTAAATCCTTTTCTTTTTTTTTTCTTTTGCTTTTTGGCATGCTGAGCTCTCCGCCCTTTATTTCTACCAGTGATACCATGTTGAACACATCTTAGTACCTTGCTGAGAGTGAATTAACTGCTAGGAGTTTTCTCCCTTTTTATAAGTCTCGTTATCCCTTTCATGTGGACTTGTTGTCAATGGCAGCTCTTTTGCTTGGCCTCTGAGGACCTTTGCTGCTGCCACAGAGCAGCCAGCTGTGATGCCCCTCATGTTCTTGCAAGTTTGCTGGGTTCTCTCACTGTCTTTTGTTTAGAATTTGATCTTTTGAGGCTTTGGCACAATACTTTATCTTCTTTAAAAGTTCTCACATATGGTTAGCTCAGATTGCTTTGAGAGTTTGTGAGTGGCCAATACACCTTGATAATAGAATTAGTAGGGGAAAAGTAATGAATGTAATAAAGCTAAGATGAGTGACTATAGGATGGATTTGCTTTCACTATTTGTTTTACAGGCACTGCCTTAGTCTTGACAATACTCCAGAGAAGTAGGTACTGTGATCTCTTTCATCACGTACTACCCTGTTCATCAGGCAATCAAAATAGTATAAAAGTATGTGTATGTACAATTTTTCATAATGTAGTTATTTATGAAGGATAATTAAGCATTACAATTACTAGGATGTGAATAAGTATTGTGGCAATGCTGCCAAATTGATCATGTGAAATAGCAGACAGACTGGAAGCTAATGTTTAGTAAATATTCTGTCAAAAAAAAACACGCTTCACTATCTTGTTCATCTGTCAGAATAAACTTATCACACTTTAAACTACAGTGTTGGACTTATTTTTAATTTAGTTTATGTCAACTGTCAGTCAACTCTTGAGTTCATTATTAGAAATTCTAATCTAGGTATTTTATTAGCAAAATAAGTTATATGGTTTTCCATCACAATTTTCATTAAAGTCTGGTGTACTCTTGTCCTCTCCATCATCCACAAAATGATTAACATCTGCTCACAATTTGCAGGTGCATTTCTTTATTAAGTGGGGAACATTCACTTCAATTCTATGATCCGTAAATTGCAGCAAAGGTACATAGCAAGCCAAGTTGCAGTTCAAAAAGCTTAACTCATGGTCTGTGAGTGCCTCAGATGCTGGCCTATTGAGAAGGAGGGGAATGGGGAGCCTTTGAAATCAGCCCTATTCCTGCCATGTCTGTTGATGAAAACATGTCCAATTTACTTATAGTTACTATGTCCCATGTCCTGTTCTGTGGTCCAGCTTGGAATGGTTGAGCTTGGCCCTGCTTCCCACTTGTTATTAACAGCTTTCTCCTGTGAGTCCATCTTCTCCTTATCCAGGCTGTCACCTGTTTTTGCTTGCATTTTTCTGAGTTCAGTGTCAATAGCTATAAAGACTTTGTCCTTCTGCATGGCCCAAGTCAGTGGCAATGGGCATAGTTGAGGATAGGGGTTTTGCATAAGAAAAACCTAAGATGGAGACCTAGTTGTTCCATTTACTAGTTGTAATATTCAAGGCATGTTCCCTAAACTTTCCGAGACTCAGTTTCCTCACTCTAAAAACAGGAATAATGACATCTAACTCTCAGGATATGGCAGAGCTTAAATAACAAAAAACCAGCACGCTGTTTCCACGGATGTAAGCAATTTTCTTCTCTCCCTCGTTGCTCTCCCTTCTGCTTTTTCCCATTGCACCACTTCCTCTTCCCTCCTTTTCCTGTTTCTCCTATTCATCTTTCTTCTCTTCCTTCTTCATATCATACAATCCTTACTGTTATTTTCCTTTTTATCCAGATTTATTCCACCCATGCCTGAGTTCATGTGAATCACATTGTATCATGTTACACAGACTCAAGAGTATATATCTTCACTGTAGCAGGGATCAGGTCATGTTACAGGAACACATATAAAGGAAGGCTGTTCTGGCTTGACTGGCTCTTTCATAGGTAGACTATGATTTCTACATTTAAGGAAATAAATTACTTCTCTGCTTGGCTTCTTCTCTTTTTGATACTTCACTGAACGCTAGGCCTGGGCTGAGAGCAGCTGTGCTCCTAGATCAGAGCAGCGTGTGGGGACTCATAAAGTTTACATGAGCATTAACCTTAGGTCCTCACCCACTGTAGATTTTTATTGCAGTTCAGCTACCTTGTACCAGGTCAGAATATGATTCAGAGATCCCTGATGGGGACAGTTTACCTTAAAGGTAGCAGCCAAGGTCTTTTCTCTTTCTCCATTCAAATAACTGAATCATTTGAGGAAATTATTTGACTTTCTGTTGTATCATACTTCTTGATTTTTAGGAAATACTTTTCATATTTTCTTAAAACTATGCACACCTTGCATGACTGCCTTTAACAACTTTGGTTTTTGATGTTTTAAGCAATTTGATCCCTCATATGGGGTACCTAAACTTGGTCTATTCCCTAATTTTGCTTAGCTTTTTGGTAAAATATATATTTTATAAATCACATTTTGACATATTTTCTTTTCGTACATTCCAGAAGTTTTTTCCAAAGAAAAAACTATACTTGTGGTTTGGCTGTTAGAAGATTTTGAATTTGCTGAAGATGACTAGTGTTAATTTATGCATTATTTGGCATAAATTTGCTTAATGATTCAAGCATACATTCCAGGATAGAAGACACAATTAATTAGTCTGACCTGTTGGCATTTTATTTCAAACATGAAATCCAGAGTATGCACATGTGAAATGTATAATTGATTTGCAACCATTAATTTAATAACTTTCTAGATTATAAGACATTTAAATAAACAGAAAAGAAAAGGGTTAACAGAGATCAGGGTGAAGCTTTAGAGAACAGCCAGGGCAGGACTTAGGTGTGGACTTGAAATAAGTAATTGATTGTATAATTTCTTCAGGACAGAGAATCACTAGTTAATGCCATAATTTCTCTCCTATTTCTGTACCTGAATTTGTTAAATCTTTATCATCTTTTTGAGTGTTCACTTCCTGGTATTCAGATGATCGCTTTTTCCCCAAGTCTTAGAATATGTTACATGAGTCAGAGTTCACTGGAGAAACAGAACCATTAGAATATGCAGGTAGTAGAGGAGATCTGGTGTGGGGATGGGTCCCTGTTTCGTGGAACCCAATTCCCACATTACCTTATCTGTAAGCTGGGGAACTTTCAGTGTCAATCAAGCCAACCATCTTGCCTGATGGTGGGTCTTTCAGTCCGGGGCTGAGGACCTGAGAAAAGGGTGAGGGCTAGGGTTTGTCACTGATTTAAGTTCTGGAATCCACAGACCAGAAAAGCAAGAGCTGTGAAACCTGACAGCAAGACAAGGTGGATATCCTAGCTGAAGGAAAGAAAATCCACACTTCATTGTTTTTGGTCTAGGCTCTCAACAGATTGGATGCTGCCCACCCACATGGATAAAGGTGGATCATGTTTAGGTAGCCCGCTGATCATGTGTTTTTCAGGAAACATCTTCACGGCCAGAAATAATCTTCTGCCACCTATCTGGGCATCCTTTAGCCCAGTCATGTTGATATGTATAATTAACCACCACAATGTGTGTATAAAATGCATAAATTTAAAGATTAATAGTAAATAGACATGCATATACCTGCCACTTAGAAAAAGAGCAAGTGCCTCCCTTCGGCACTGTTCTACTAAGGTAACTACTATGCTACTTCAGGTGTTTGCTGTTTGGTTGATAGTTATGTATTTACTACTAGCATATGCATCTCTGAACCAGAGATTGGGTAGTTTGGAAAAACTGAGTTGCAAACCTAAACCCCTCTATGTAAAGAAAAAATACTATGCATTCAATTTTGGATGAAGGCTCACAAGAGAGCAGAAATGAATCTCTGGCCACTGTCTGGCTTCAAGTTGGACTCTGCTGGAAACTCACAAAGATTTTATCCTGTTCTGTAACCTATCTCTTCACTCTTAATAGTTCCCTTTGCTATGCAAAAACTTTTTATTGTGATTTAGTCTTATTTGTTAATTCTTGCTGTTCTGTTTTGTGCTACTGGAGGTCTGTTTCTTGCCTTCCTCTTTCTTGTCCTTTTTCTTTTTACTCTTCCTCTTCCTCTAGTCCTTCTTTTTCTTCAGATTTTGTGCCTTTAATTCTGGTTGTTGACCACCAGGTAGCAACAGTGCCTTAAATATCTCATAAATATGGAATTCTTGGAAACTGACAGAAGATTAAGCCCCATGCATTTAGCAAGGAAAGGAGTAGTGTCCAGAATCTTGAATGTTTAATTTCTTTCTGAGATCTGCCTCCTCATGTTGTCTATTAAAAATGCAGGCATATATTATAAGCTGGATGTGAGCAGCCTTGTGGTTCAGCCAGTCCATTGGTAGTATGATATTATACTTCATAGCAGAGCCACAGAGACAAAATGAGATGTTGGCCAGACAGCAAGGTACAACAGAGATCATGCAAGAGAAGTTTGTGACTATTACAAACATAAGACTGAAATCATAAGGCAGATGTAGGTAGCGGATACTTATTCCTATGTATGGAAACAGCTCCAAGTCATGGAATTTTTATAACATTTATTTTTTAACCATGAGAAACACAGAAAATGCCAACCTAGAAAAATCAAATATGTTATTTTAGATTTTTCTTTTTTCCTTCACCCTTAGCCATTCCTCTGGGTATTCTAGTTGTCCGTGGAGACTGTGATTTGGAGACTTGCCGTATGTACATAGATCGCCTACAGGAGGTGAGTTTATTTAGCCAATTCTTCATTTTTTTCAACTTTCCACTTATATGAACAATTACCAGCCATATGTATATCTCAGTAATGACACCGTTGGGAGGGGGAGGATGGAATT
Organism: Cuniculus paca; assembly: GCA_004365215.1. Classification (NCBI taxonomy): domain Eukaryota; kingdom Metazoa; phylum Chordata; class Mammalia; order Rodentia; family Cuniculidae; genus Cuniculus; species Cuniculus paca. The sequence goes on from RJWT010001609.1 coordinate 14,608, forward strand.
GTGGTGGCTTTGTCCTTAAGCATACGCTGTATATCTCCCCCACCCTACCCCTTGTTTTTCCCTCCTATGGTGGTTGAAATGGGAAAGGATTGATTGGGTTAACAATGGGGTGCTGCTGCTCTAGTGTATTCCATAAATACAGCTCAGAACCTCTGTCTTTGCCAGACTGCATACCTGTATTTTATGAGCTATACAGAATTTAAAAAAAAATTTTATGAGCTCTACAGCTAAATGTTTTTAAAAATGAAACTTCTATAGGACAGAAATCTTTTATATTCATGGAAATTTGTCAGAACACAGAAGAATAATCTCTCTATTATTTTTTTTCCTGATCCAATCTGGTCTTACCCTATGGAAACAAAAAGGGAGAACTCCTATGTATTACATCTTCATGAATCTGAAGTGCACTAGCAAAGCTGGGAGCCCAAAATCCATCATTACAATCATCATCGATTGCTTTTGAAATGTTCTGAGGGGGAGAGCTTACTGCTGTCATTCCACAAATGGCAAAACCATAAATAACCAGTTCTTTATTATTGTTTCTTGATGGACGATAGTCATGAGAGTCACCTTTCTCAGATGGGGCCAAAGCATTTTTATCTTCTGACAGTTGGGTGATTCTGATGAATGCCCCTAGATAAGTAGCTCTGTCCCACTATACATAAATAGCATAATCAAGCATATATGTAGTTTTTAAAATCCCTCCAAGCTGTGGTCACTTAGCCTTAGATTTTCTCTTGGTGGAAATAAATTCAGATGGGAGGAATACAATAGTGTAAAATCATTAATTTTTCTGTATCATTGCTAAGGATAGAGGTGGAATTATGAATGCAGAAATTTAGAGAGAGATGATAAATACTAAATATTGGCATGAGTGAGAGCATAAGAATTGGCAGCTTTTATGTTGCTGACTCATTTAGCTATTTTGACCAAGTGTGACTACTTAAACCAGTTAAATTTTGTGAAATTTTTAGCCTGTGATTCATATCCAAATTTATATTCCCAGAATTCATGGTTTCTCAATTTTCAAGATAATGTTTATATGTTATTGTGGAATGTCACTCAATGAAATCTGTAATAAAAAAATTGACTCATAATTGGTACCAAACCTTACTTTTCTTTTTATAAAATTTAACTCTCAAACAATTTTGTTAACAAGACTTCACAAGAGTAAGATACATGATTAATGAATTGACAGTAGTCACCTACAAATAGAATTCTCCAAAAAAAAAAAAGAAAAGGGAAAAGTGAACATAACATAGAAAGAGGAAAAGTTTTAAATCTACCTTGGGCACAGAGAGTAAAATGATGAAGCCCTGTGGGAAGCAGGCATGAGGACAAAGGTACAGAGTTGCTGACATCTGTAAATAGAAGCACTACACTCATTAGCAAGAAAGCCTGGGGACATGGCAGTGGTGACAACTCAGTTATGAAACTTTATAAAAGAAACCAGGTTTCAGAATCTGCCAATAAAGCCTTACTTATTTCAACTCTGTTAATTTGCAAGTTGTGATAATGTTATGGAGGGGGTCAATGGTTTTCTCTTTGAGGTTTATGAAAATCCAAGTTTGCCAAGCAACCTTGTATCAGTATAAATACAGTTACCATGGCAAATAAAGAAACATCCCCCAAATTTTTAAAGGGACTTCAGAAGACTTCTTTATAAACAAACAAACAAACGAAAGATGCAAATTATATATGATCTCCATTTCTTATAACAAAATTGTCTGCCCTTTGCCTTTGGTCTTCTCTACCCTTGAAATTATGATATTTCACTTACCTCTAGTCTCATCTCAATTCAATTTGATGTGTTTTTATTATTTATGGAATTACCTTCTTTGTTCAATCTTGATAAATTTGGATGGGTTAGATACTTTGGAGACAAGCATAGTAACACTAAATCAGAAGTTCTATTGATTAAGTTGTTGGGCAGCTTGTTCAAACTAATTTTAAGGTTTGGATTTTTTTTTCATTTTCTTACTAGGACTTGCAGTCAGTTTCTTCTGGTTCCCAGAGAGTTCATTACCAGGTAACATATAATTGACTCTCCTTTCTTACCTTCCAGGCAAGAGAAGTCCATCTTTCTGTTTATGTCTCTTTTTGATTTAGAGTGTATATCTTCTCTAGGAAGGGGTTTACTCTAAGAACCTAGTAAAGCTTGAAGTTTCTGATGTTTGTTACTGAAAGCACTTCATTTATAATGTTTTTTAAATTATCTGAGAGAACTAACTTTTATTATTTTGATTCTTTTAAATTTTCCTCATTTTGGCCATCTTAATTTAGCACAAATTTGAACTACAAATTTTCCCTCAGCTCATATGGAAAAGCATTATATACTGAAATTCTTCCAATGACAAACACCAAAAAACTCTACTCTAGCTATGCAGAGAAAAGGTCTCTGGTGTCTCATACAGAAAAAGCCCAGCTCAGGTATGCATTACATATACCATTTGATCAAGGCTCATGCTCCATTTTTCTGCTTGTCTTTTTGTTTTTTTTTTTTCCTTTTTCTGTCAGTTTTACCTCTGGACTAGATGTTTTCATGGTCCAAGATGCCTTCCCTTCTTATTCAGGGAGGAGAATTCTTTGCTTTCCATAGTCAGCAAATGTTCTAAAATGCAATCAGATTGGCCCATACTGGTCTTTTCGGTCAGAACTAATAAACCCAGTGTGCCTCTCTCTTTTGTCTGACCCACATCAAGTCTTCCAGAGAATGCAGTTGTCCTTTGCTCAAGCTGACTTTGAAATGCAGTTTCTCCTCAGCTGTCCCATCCCTCCTGTGCTGAACACACCTCTTCAACCAGCCTATTATGCTTTCAATACCTCAGGCACAATCCAGACAGTGCACAGTGCACAGTGTTACTGCAAAGAGCAAGGTACCACTATAAAGCTCTCGTATGCAAGTCCTTTTCTCTGAATCCTTCACATGCCAACAAGTTCTCCAAAAAACTCCTTCTTGGTCATTAGATATCTTCATACGGGGGAGCAACTTCAATACAGTCATGGGTCACTTTACAACAAGGGTGTATCCTGAAATAGGGATCATCAGGCAACTTAGCTGACATGTGAACATCATGGAGTGTCCATTGTTGACTATCATTATGCAGTGTGTGGCTGCCTATATCATTAAACTTTTAAGTTTTGATTTATCTTTCACTTTGGGTCTTGGTGTCTGTTTTTCAATACCTGAAATTTCCAGTTTAGCTTTCTTTTTCATAAACAATAACAACAACAATAATTTAAAGAAGGCCCAATTCTTTGTAGCTGTCCAGGTAGTTATGTCCCCTGCCAATTGGGACTCTATCCTCATCCAAATGTAGCTCATTTATCTGGAGGCTATATGACAAGAATGCTCTTGGTGTTCTCACATTTGTTTACTTCTCAAAGAGCATGTCCCACAGTTCTAGAACCCTTTTTCCATTTGTATTGCAAGGGTGAGAAGTCACTTAGAGTGATTTTTATTTTGTTTTAAAAAAAAAAACTTCTGAAGTGTTTTCTTCATCAACCATTAAAAGGAAAAGTTTCACTTTACTGAGATAGAACACACCATTCCTCACATTGTTTATTAATATATTTACCTAGAGTCACTGCGCAGACATAATCTCTTTTTAAAAGGTATAGTGCTTTTAAAGGTTGGAGCTGCTGTCTAACAAGTGGCACTGCCAATTATAAGATTTTGTGAGGCTTTCTTTTTTTTTAAAGTTTTGTACTTTTTTCTCATGTACATTTGGAACATTTGAAACTTCGCCACAGTATTTTAAGCATTCATCCTAACTAATTTTATGATGCTTATACATTTATTTATTGTCTGCTATAATGTTGTTGCGGTGTGTGGGTTTTAATCATGAGTGCTTTTACTCTATTTTTAATGCCATCTTTAAAAATATCCACAGAGATATAGAGATGAATGAGATTATAGAATATGATATAGACATTTGTTTCACTTGTTGTTTGGTAATATAAAGATGCAGAGGAATTAATGATGTTTTTCTGACTATGTCATTATCTTGCTTCATTTTTTTTGTTGTTGTTTTATTTTGGCGATCAAGTCAAACCCTGCTGTCATGACTGCTGCATTGTAAATGTCATATTAAAAAGCTTCGTGCACTAAGCATAAAAGATAACCAAGGTAGTGATCAAGGATGAGTATCAAAAATGTCACACCCTCCACCCTCCTCCTTATGACAATAAAAGGAGGAAGTAGAGCTGTTGAAAGCAAGACTTTTCCATTATTAAGAAATGTCAAAAGATCAGGAAGCCCAGGATCTGCTCCTTAGACAAGAAGCTTAACCAGGATAGAGACTATGTTAAAATTAACATGGTCAAAGTTCAGGGACAGTATGTTGAGGAACTTTCCTAGCATAATATAGGAGAGATGGTGGAGTCAAGGAGTTAGGAGAGGTAAACTTTCACATTTGACTGAGATCATAAGGAGGAATAAGTCAGAGAAATGGTGATGAAAGACTTCTGTTCTCAACCACGTTGATTCTGATACACCTATTAGACCCAAGGGACTAGTGAATATGAAATTGGATACATGAATATTTAAGCTCAGGAAAAATCCAGGCCTACAGATAGAAGTGTGAGAGTCATCAGCAAATGGATGGTGCTTAGAAGGAAGAGTCTAGAGGAGAGGACGGGGCGGGAGCAGTGTAGATGAAGAGGAGGGCCACTGTCATTCTACTCATGCATACTCAGTAGTATGGTGAGCACAGGTGAGCACAGAACATTAGTCAAGAGCCAGAGAAACAAAGACAAGGAATAGGAAAGACAGAGACCAAGGAGAAGGTGGCATCCTGACAGCAAGAGTAAAATATCTGATAAAACAAGGAGTGATAGTGATACCAAATGCCAGGGAGAGATCCAGCTGATGGGAATGTTTTCGAGATTTTTTTCTAAAGATGCAGATACAAATACATGACAAAAAAACGCATTGTGCACTTAATTTTTAGGTAGAGTGTGGCTAAACCAACTGGCATGAAATTTAACTACATAGCTTTTGTTTTTTAACATAGAACCTGTTAATGCCAGAATATGACCGTCTTGTCTAGGTTAGAGGTGATGTGGAAGAAACAGCTTTAAGAAATAAGGACAAAAATGCCTTCTATACCTTTGAAGGAATTTACGTATGGATGATATTAAAAATTCTTGGAGAGTTAACTATGAAAAGCATGAATAACTACCAGTAAGTTTAAAAACCCAAGAAATTCTTGTCAGCTCGGTGATCTGCATCTGGGATTTTAGGTCATTATTTTCTAAAATGAGGAAAACCTCAAAAGAAAAACAGCATTTATATAGGTAAGCATGAGCCCAAGACACCTTACTAGTGGGCCACATGGTAGTTGCTCATCAGTTACACATTTCCTTGCTTCAGTTTCTTCCTTTTCCAAATTCAGAGTGAACTGCTAACAAAGCACTGAGGCTCAAAGATGACATCTAGAATTAGCCTAATAATGCATTATGGGTTATACAAGAATGTGTTGGATATTTACAGCTAGCTGACAATTTGTGCCTACACCATTTCTGAGGTCAAAATAGAAAGTCCTTCCATCTTGATGACAGCTATCCAATCTGTAACTGACATGATATCAAGAAAAATATATTTTGTGAAGATTTAGGGCGTTCTTGAGGTTGTAAAAAATTAGAATTCACAAAAGAATTGATTGTGCGTATTTGATAAAAATGCTTCCTGAGACATCTACTATGAGAAAATTCTTTCTCTGTTCCCCTCTAGAAATCATCTCTGCTCTTAACCTCATTACTTAGAGACTAAAGACAGATTCAACCATTGCAGTGGTTTTGTTCCCTATAGGGAAAATTTGGCAATGTCTGTAAACACTGGACTCTGGACCAGAGGCCAATGATGCCTCTGTTGTGTTGCATGATATTTACAATGTGCAGAGTAGACCCACAGCAAAGAGTTATCCACCCCAAATGTCAGTAGTAGAGCTGGAGAAACGTGGAGTCACTCTGATAGTGTTCAGTGTAAAAATACAGTTCATAGACAAGGGTAAGCCCCGAATCAGTGATGGCAAACCTTTTATAGATGAGTGCTCAAACTGCAATGCCAAACTCACTTTTTCATCACAAAGTGCCAACACTGCAATTAAACCTGAATACTGAGGTTTCAGTTTATAAAAAACAACCTATACAGTAACATCTTTTGTCTTAAAAGAAAAACGAATAACACCTGTGCCATAGATTTGTCACCACTGCCCTAGATGCAGGAAACAAGAAGCAGCAGCAGGAAGAGGAAGAACAGTAAAGGAAAACAGAAGAGAGTATCTGTCATTGTGATAGTGTAGAATAAAGCAAGAGCTGGGAGCAGTTAGTGTGACATTTTGTAGACACCTTAAGTTTCCCATTTGCTCATGTTTTCTTGTTGCTGACACACAGTACCTGACACCCATAACTTAAAGTAAGAATAGTTTATTTTAGCTCATAGTTTCAGAAGTGTCAGTCCATGGTTAGCAGTCTCAAATGCAGAAAACAGCATGGCAGAAAGGCTTGCTGTGGAGGAAGGCTGCCACATTATGGCAGCCAAGGAGCAGAGAGGCCAGGGAGGGAAAGAGACCCTTCCTGGCCATACCCCTAGTGACCCTTCTCCAACCAGGCCCCACCTCCTAACAATACATTTAACTCTGCACTCATCCCTGGACCATTCATTGATGAGTACAGCACCCCCATGATCCATTCATCTTCCAAAAGCCCTGCCTCTGAACACACAGGATTCTGGGAGACATTCAGATCTGAACTGTAACAGCAAAGGTGAAAGAGTGAGTACTCTGTGTTGTATTCCACTAACACTGTTTAGTCCTAGGAAAACAATGTTTTCCTACAAATACTGGATTTGCTCCTCTTGATGCTCTCTTTCCTTACTTATCTCTCTCCTCTCTCTGAAATTTCTTCCTTCATTTGCTTTTTGGATTATAGAATTATGAGTCCTTCAATGGATAAGGTAAAACAAGTCTGAAGGAGTCTTCCTGAAAAGTATTTCATCCTAAAGAAAAGCAGGGACCCTCTAGGAACTTGGGTAGTATTTTTTCCTTTGGAGTGGATTGAAGCTGACAGAAACAGGTCAATTAAGGACAAAGTGAGAATTTCCCAGGGCCAGGTCTTTCAGGAGTTCAGATAAAGGCAGTACAGTACTATTAATGTGAATGATGTGGGTGAACACACACAGGTACACACAGAGAGTTGTTAATGGAGGACTTTCTCAACTCTAATGTCAGAATGTCTCCCATTTCTGTCTTCCACCACCATCACTATTTCTTCATCTAAGAGTGGCTGTCCCATGTCTGTCTCTTGCTACTGGAGAGTTGTGCATAGTAACATAGATTTGAAGTGAAAGGAGTTTAGATATAGATAAATAACACTAATGATATTGTTATTTGGGCCGATGGTTGGATAGACACATATGAGCACATATTTGTAAGAAATTTGGTGGTAGAAAAAAGTGAATGGGTATATTCATAGGTGTCAGAGATGTGGGGGCAAACAGATGAGAAATTTGGATGGATAACTGAGAGAGGGATTTAAAAGTAACATAGGTGGTTGTTGCTAAATTATGCAGAGATGCCAAGCCCAAAGACTTTACATTCCCTTTGCTTATATCATTTCCAAATTTTATGAAAGACGAAGTTCACATTGAAGGTGTAGTTAAATGGAAGGTTAATATTGTTTAATTGGATAACCCACTGCAGTATATAATGAGGCTATTGTGGCTTCACCAAAGTATATGTGCATCAGCCATGAGTAATTGAATGTAAATTAAGGGCAAGTACACTGTATGCATGCCAAATAGCGATTAAAAATGATTCCCTTATTTATAATTTTATTTATAATTCATGCTTGTGGCTTTCAGAAAAACATATCTCATATGTATGAGAAATATACATATATATGAACTGTCATATACATAAGAACTATCAGTTTTGCATACATATATTATATGCACATACAGTACATGTATATTAAATATATCAGATTTGCTTTTGTACATGTGGCCATATTTTTAGTGTGAGAAAGATTTTCCATTAGGATACATCAAATGGGAAAATTCACAATCGAGTTTTGAAATGACCATTTTTTGTTAATATCATAAAGAATATGTAGTTGTAGAAGATTACTGTATTTAGAAGAGGAGAGCATAGTAGATGTAAGTTTCTGTCATTTGACCTACATTATAGAGCAATGTCAGTTGCAGTCATCTAAATCACACCATTTACATGAATAAAAACAGATCAAAGATGAACGAGTCAAGTATCTTATCTCTGATGAATCTTTGATATGTTTATACAATTTGGGAGGGTTGAAGGAGCTGAGGCCCTAAATTACTGACAACTATAGATGTGATGGCTAGTGGCCCAGTTCAGGTAATTATGTGAACATCTTCTTCAATGTTGCTGCTTCCACACAATCACATTCTTTCAGTATCTACAGCCAGATGCTTTTAAAGGGTGCATATTTTTAGGCTTATAATTTTGACTCTATCAGAAAATAGGTCATTGTACATTTATTTTATTGTGCAGAATTCACAAATTCAGCATAGTTTTGACCTTTAATCTGTGTTCTTATTTAGTGATGAAAACACTGCAGGATTCAATCTAGAGCTTCTGTGAGTTAAATCTGCCCTGGGAAGTGATGCTCATCACCTGGGAAGGGCTATTGTTTTTGTTTCTCTGGCTTCCTTTTTTTCACTCAGGTCTCATTTATGATCCATATTGCATTACTTGTCACTCTCCTGAGGAAGTCTTTAAATTCAAGGTTTAATGCCAGGGCTTGGAGATGCATCACCCACAGTGGGCTAGTCATGGAGTTTTAGACAAAAATTGCAGCAATTCTATATTACCTCTCTACTAATATCGCCCACTCATTTACATGCTGATTTCTCTCTCTCTCTCTCTCTCTCTCTCTCTCTCTCTCTGTCTCTTTCTCTTTAATAAAAGACTGTAGCTAGAAAGGATGCAGAAATTACTTGCACTGTGTGTAGAGCCTAGGCCCCTAATGTGGTTATCATCAGTTAACATTATCCAACGTGAAAAGCTTAGGGATCATGACTTTCAATTATCAATACCTTTGTGATAATCTACTTCTCTCATTTGTGCTCCATTCCAAGTCATTCAATATGTATTTGACATCAGTGAGATTTATTTTAACTTTCCTCAGTGGCATGTGCTGTGTAATCTGTCAGGTTTTATAACCTTAGCTTACCTTAGTTTTTAGATTGTGCATAATGCTAGCTGCTTGGGTTTTAATTTTCCACCCTATCTAGATTTTAGGACGACACCTTTCCAGAGTGCATCCTTTCATACCTTTCTCCACATCCACACACACACACAGACGCATGCACGCACACGCACATGTATATATATGTAAATACACATATGGAGTTTGAACCGTGTGATAAGAAACAGGAAGATTAGTTTGACAGCTAATGAAAGCTGAAACCTGGAATTTCATTGAATGCTAGCATAGAAGAAAAGTCTTCACAGCTAGTAAGATAGATTTAGCTTTTGCTTTCTTCTTGGTTTTGCTTGAGGTAAGTCTAGAAAATTCTCATCTTTCAAACTTGACAAATCCCACCTATTTTTCAAAACCCCAGATAGCTCTAATTTCTGTAAAAACTGTAAAACCTGGTACATAAGATCATGAACTCATATAGTAAAAGATGCCTGTATGCTGAATTGCTTCATAACTGGAGACTTTCAAATAATTTACTTAAACTCTTAAAAACAGCAGTTCTCCACAAATTGCAGCTGTTCATTTGTAGCTGACTCTTAGGAACAGAAAAAGTTCAGGAGAATCATGGTATGGATTGTAAGAGAAGCACATAAGAGCTAGATTATTCAGCCTTCTTATTAACAAGATGAAGAACCTACACATAACCATAGATTATGGTTTAAAAGCGACCCTCTCAGTGAACTCTGGACTGGGGGTTAGCTCAGTGGTAGCCTAGCTTAGCATATGTGGTCCTGGGTTTAATCCCCAGCACTAATACATACATACGTTTGTGCATACATAAATACCTACTGTTACAGTGACCAGGGAACCCTAAAAGCAGATGAGGTAATTTTGTGAGACTTAAATATTCAAATTATGAATTCTGGTAGTATGGTATACTGCTGAAGAAAATTTCCTCAGCAATGAAGTATTTGTTTGGTGAAATAATGTAAGAAAACCAATAGACTAAATTTTATTTAGTGTATAACCACAAAGGATCCAGAAGTAGAGCTATGTTTATGCAGCCTCCTCAGAAAGACAAATGGGCATTCTGTAAAAGAAGGAACAGGGAGAAAATTTATACCAGTCCCTGTGATTATTCAACAGCTTTTCTAGGTTATTGTTTCATATCTTTCAATGTCAAACAATAGATATGAGTCACAGCAGAAGCTGTAGGTGGAGGATAAGAAAGGAAGAAGTGAAGAAGATCAAGTCAACAGCTATGGCTCTGCTTGGCATTATGACAGTCAGCCTCTGCATACCTGGCCTGAAGATTCAGGATGGTGCCTGTTGACACACGGGAGCCATCCATTTGAAATCTATCATCTCAGACCAAAGGTTATACCCTCAGATTTCATTGGGAAAAGGCTTTCTTGGACGTGAACTGGATCTTCCTTGTGCTTTGCCAACAGTTAATGTCTTCAGTTCTCTTCTGCTATTTTCATTACCAGACTCTGGTTCTTTTGACAGCTGATTCAGAATCCTTTCCCCAAAATTGGTGACCTTTAACAATAACCAGGAAATAAAATAAAACCATAATTAAAACAGGTATTCCTTGGGAAAAGGAGTTGGAATTTAGTAAATCAGGCACCCAGTGACTCCAAAACTGGGTCCAGAAAGAACAGTAGATTATAGTGGGCTGGTTCATAGTACAGGAACCATGCTCTGAAAACCCGTGCCACACTTTGTTCTTTGTGATTTTTACACCACATGCTATAAGTTTCATTGGCTTTAATAAACGTACATTGAAAAAGTGGATCACAATTATAACAGGAATCAAAAGTGTATAGCTTTGTCTAATGTATAACCAACAGGTGGATCAGCATGTGAAAAGTTAATTTTGGTGAAACAAAGCAAGTACCAAGTAAGCACAATTACTGTTGAATGGTGATGAGAGAGGGCAGAAAAATAAACTGTTCTGAAAAATATTGCTGTTGGTGTTAGACGATATTCAGCCTTGAAGACAATACCCTGCATTGTCGACAATTACATGTTTTCTAATATTGTAAAAAGAACCACTGGGTTGCTGATTAAGACAACCCCTGCAAGCATCACTGAAAAATGTCATGATTTCAGCCTTTGTGTAATGTCATTCTTTTTTTATGTCCACTCATACAAATTTGGTCCTTTTTTTTTTCCCTTTTCTCTGAAACCCAGAATCTGAGTCCAAATATGGTTATGGATAAACTGCTGTGCCGAGTGCAACATCTAAACTAGGATCTGATCTAGAATGGGGCCTGTGTCCCATGAGCTGCTCTCGTGACTAAGATTCATTGTCTTAGGTAACATAATTTCATTTCAGCTACTCCATCATTACTTATCTAGAATATCTGTATCTGCAAGTAAGAGCCAGTGAAGTAAGCATTTTACATGCCATTTCATTTATCCCTCAAAAGAACCCTTCACACTAGATACTGTTACAGGCATTTTACAAATGAAGCTTTCAGAGCACAAGATTAGATAAGAAACATCCCTAAATCCTCACAGCTAGTGCTGCTGAAATGGGATGAGATTGACATGACCATCCAAGCAGGTTCTCTTAGAGATTATATTTCATTGCTTCTGGCCTCGCTCCTTAATTGAGGTTGAATTATATAAAATTTCTTCCTTATTCAAGAGTCTATCTTCCTTAGGATATTTCAACACACCTAAAATGGGAATATTTTTGTCATCTTAGTTCATTACAATGATGTTGATCTCATCCTACAAAAATTTTAGTTTTCTAAAGCAGACTTCTTCACTCTACATAAGTTTTGCTCATTGTTTCACCTCAAATGAAGTCCAATAACCCTAACAGCAACCACTTTGGTTTCCAGCACATTCTTCTCCTGTTACTTCTTGCTCTTGCTTTCCTGTTCTCCCTCATGTCTTTTAGATATAATCCTGGCCCACAGATATGTGAAGTAGCTAGATGTCATTATTGCTTTCTTTTATCATATAGATTGTTGATATGTTTTGTGAATATGTTTTACATTTTGTCAGTCTACTACACTGGAACATCATTTTCACACTGATTTCATGAAAATCTCCAACTTTCATTGTCCCAACACAGGTGAGGTATTTTCATCCATTTTGTTGGGTATAAATTAGATCTGAGGACAAAATTTTATTAAGACTTCAATGGTTTTATGTAACTTCTTACATATGTAAAAATTTTAAATGAGCAGTTTAATTGCATCATGAATCTATCCAGACATTACTTACATTTTTCTTTGGAATTCAAATGAGTTTTAACATAAGACCTCATTATGTTAATATCTCTCCTCCTAGGAGCTCATTTTTTTAAACAAACAGAATAGAAAGAGCTCCAACATAAAGGGAAAAGGATTCAAATATGTTTCAGCGTTGCATTTCAGACCAGTTAAGTGTCTACTTGTGTTTCTGCAACATCCTCCAAAATTGAAATTTAATCTACAGCTGACCAGAAAGAAATCCAATTTTATTTTCAATAAAATTGACTTTTTAATCAGGTTTTGGCACTTTTAATTAATAATGTGCCATATAATTTCAAGTGATAAGACCATCTAGTGCTCAACAAAGGTAGCTCCTCTTTTGTCTGTTAAAGAAAATAAGAATAAGTAGAACATAAGGATCTGTGAACAAATGTTTGGAAGGGATGCAGATGGAAACTAGCAAAAAGTTTGTTTGACTCGACTTGTCCCATTTCCAAGAGCGCATCTGTCTGGTACTGCAATGACCAGCTACTTTGAAACAGTGATTCCTATTCTTGTGGATCCTCAGTTATTGCTATGGGTCCTCAGATATTGTTAAAGCATTTTACTGATCTTACTTTTATTATTTTGTTGAATTTCTTTTGACCTAAATTTTGGATTATTTAAATTAGTAGCTTTTTAACCTTTTGTGCCTTTTAGATCACTTAGATAATGTACAGAAAACAAGATTCCAGGAAAATGCATGTATATATGGGCAATCCTATTAAGCATACTGTTTCAGAATTCAAGAACTGTTAAACCAATTCAAAGACCCGTCAAAGTATTTGGAAGATCTATATGGCAACCAATGTATTTTCATCAAATGAAGTGATACCATTCTCTTTAGACAAAATCTCTTGAAGGACATTGAACTGTATTGTATCATATACTTTGTGTGTCAATGCATAAATACTGTATGGAATTTTGAGAAATTCTTTGATTCTTATACCCCAGATTTCATGGAGTGTTGCTCATTCTATTTAACACATTATCTTGTATCTTACGTTCAGTTGATATTGTTATTGAGGAATTTTGAAAACTCTTTACTTTCTAACCAATGTTAATGGGTAAGAGATCTCTATCCGGATTTTTATAAAACTAATCAGATTAATATCACATGTACTGAACAGCTATTAAACAGTACTATAGTGGGGTGCAGATGCTGATCATCCTTCATTGCTAAACAGGTGAATATCAAGAAACCACACAACAAAAACACTTTCAGAGCACACTTAAAAAGAATCTTTTTTGAGGGCATAGACTATGTGGATGACTAGGTCCTAATCCAAAGTTTAGGTGAAAAGAAATTCAGCAAAATAAAAAAAATTAAGATCAGTAAAATGCATTAACAATACCTGAGGACCCACAAGAATAGGGACCACTGTCTCAAACCAGCTGGTCATTGCAGTACCAGACAGACGCTCTCTGGGCTTGTGACTTTTATCTTGGAAATGGGACAAGTTAAGTCAAATGCTCATGTTCAGTGCATGGATATTTCTAATGAAAACCAAGAGGAACACTTGAATAGATAAAGAAAAATTATGTCTGGAATTAAAGCAAGTAAATGAACAAAATAAGCAAAATAAATGAAGTCAGGCATATGCATAAAACTCACCAGACATACAATACCTGCACATAAAAAGATACAGAATTATACTAGTCATGCCCCAGAGGCAGCATATCCATCTGTATTTTTTAAAAATTAGACTAAATAATATCCAATTTTCTTTAATTTGAATATCCTAGTGATAGCATTATATAGTTTTACATTTTGAAAGTGATAAATCAAATGTTTGCATATAATTTCAGTTATTTTTACCTGTGGAAATTAGGATATGTCTTCATAGTGCTTCTGATATTCAACTTCAAAATTCAGAAAGTGTCCTTGGTGTTTAAGTCCCTTTACTATTTGAAAAGACAATCACGTTTCTGTTTAATATCTTTATTTAATAGCTTTCACAGTTGTCACTACATATTTCAAATCAATTTCATATTTATTGGCTCATAATTATATTTCTCACCGAATTCAGAGATGTTAGTAACTTTACACATTTTATAACAATGTATTAAGAACCTTAAATTCTCTCAAAACAAGATATCAGATGTGTCAAAACATACTTTTCAAAATGTTAAAAAGAATTCTCATAATCATAGGCGCATGTCAAAATTTCATTGAGCTCAATCAACAGGTTAACATAGCCAATTCAAAAGAGGAGACTATCTACTTCTATATCTATAGCTATCTCAATTATGTATCCATAAACACAAATTTTGGCATCATTCCTGAGTGAGGTCAGTTTATCCTCTGTCAGTTGTTTAGTGTACAAAACTCATTTATATTAAACAATTAAACATTTGTCATACCCAAGATTTTTAGTAAGCTGGATCCTTTTTGTCCTTACAATTTTAGGTCCATGGTTCTTTAACAATCAGATTCATTCGAAGGGCTTGTTAAAACAGATTTCTGTGCTCCATCCCAGCATTTTTGTAGACCTGAAGTTGAGCCTGGGAACTTGATGCCACAGTGCATGCTTGGAGAACCACTGAGATGAGCATATTCTTGGGGATCCACTGAGCAACAGTAAGCTGTAGGGAAGTCAGTGCAAGCTCTCCTTGGGTGCCCTGATACTTTTTTGTTATTCCTTTTGCTTTTCCAAGACCATCCACACCTGTGTTTCCACTGGTAAGTCTACATTGCTGCCAGCATAGCTGCTCTCCAGGATTTTCCCTATATCTCAGCATCTCAATTTCTGGATAAGGCTCAAGCTCCCAGTGCCCTCCCCCAGAGACCTGGCCTCCCTCACTTACCCTGTTTCTATCATTTATTTCAATTTCACTACAAGCTGGAACTAGAACCCTCCAGATCACTTGTCATAAACTCAAAAGCACTCTTCCCCACCAGTTATCACTGGTGAGCTCACTTAGTAGAAAATTTCAGTTTTTGAAAGTTTGGAAACATGCTGATATAACCCTTAAATTTTCAACCTGCCAGTTCCTTGTCTGCCTATGTAGGCTTCGTTTCTTGAAAGAAGTAAAAACTTTAAAGGTGCCAAAGAAATTTGAGGACTGAGAATAATAACTCAGGGGGGAAAGCTGGTCCTGGCAATCTTTTGAAAGATTTGCAGAAGCCAGGCTTCCAGAAGTTGTGGTTGCAAAATGGGTGCCTAGAAGTTGGAAGAGACCACTGAGTGCATGTGCCAAAGAGTTTTGACTGAGCTATGAAGGAAAGATTAAGGAAATTATCCAGAGAGGTAATAGGATCAGTCAAAAGTAATTTATCTTTCAGAGAGGAGGAAGCAATGCAAAGAGAGTTTAAAACTGGAGGAACAGCATTCAGTAACATTACAGAAGTAAAATTAGGAAGAAGGAAGCCAATCTCTGGACTAAATAAAGCAGTTAGCTTTGGAGAGTACAGAAATATTTTTGTCAAAGCCTAGAGGAAAGAATGAAGTTGCTTATATCAAGTGGTCTTGTGGTCAAATAAGAGAGGGAGCATTGCAGGTCATAAAGGTGAGAAACCTAGTAAATGCTAAGATAAGCGAACACCTTGCTGGCCAGATCAGTGTAGAACAAAAGGATTTTCTCATGCGATTGCCTGCCACAACTTTTCCACTATACTGTACTCAGGACTGGTGAAAATGGCTGAGGGTAGAGATGACCTCAACATCCAAGCCTGATTTTTCTTTCTATAAAATAGATGCTCCTCTAGTTCAAGGAGATTTGAAGGTCCCCATGGATGGCATTTTGTGTTTCATACATACTACATGTCTCATCTGCCCAAGAGTTGGATTCTTTGTCATCATGCCCATGTTAGACCTATGCAAAGAGCTGAAATGCAAAGCATAATTAGCTTTCATTGGTTCCTTCTCGTCACGGAGGGAAATTCCCCAAAGCAAGTAAGCATCTCAAGATAAGTCCCTTATGAATATTTAATGTAACAATTGAAAATTTCCTCAAAATTTTATGTGAGACTCAGTTTAAGAAATTCTACATAGTCTCAAAGCAGAGCCACATTTCTGCTTCTAGTTGGATGCACTGTGGTCTTTTCACCAGTCCTTTGTTCAGGCCAGAATGCTCACTCCTAGAAGTGAGTGCGGCAGACAGGAGCGGGGAAAGCCTATGGGTCAGTCACATGGAGATTCAAGAGCATGTGCATGTCTCTTTCCAGGACCATGAAACCTCTTTCCCCAGGGCACTCTCAGCTCAGAGGCTGTCCCCCCGCTGGTGCTTCCTTGATGGTGAGTGTTTTTGTACTTCCCAGGATGGGATGAAGGCTGGGAAACCCTGGGAAAGGTGTGGATTCTTAGTATTCCCAAAGGCTTCCTTTGACACTGCCTAATCAGAATTTGCATCTCAAATCATGTGGACTTGGTAATGTTGTGGTTACTTTTCCCAAAGTCCTTTTCCCTCGAAGCATGTTGGTTAATCTCTGCCTAAACTCAGTTTAAACTGCTCATGCTAACATCTCCTTTTATCATTCCCCTTTCCCTCAATCTGTCAAGTGCCAGTAGAGAGAGTCTATAAGCACAGATGGGTACTAATTCCTATGTGATTTGCATGTCATGGAACTTTTTTTTTGGTGACACCGTCATTTCTGTATAACATATAAATTTTTGTAAAAAGGATAAAAAATTTCAATTGCATCCACATCTGCTCTGCAGAGCATGACATATTGCATGCATAATGAGTTAGCTATTTTATGATTGCTTAATCAGTCTATTTTCCATCTCAAGCATCTCTTCACACTCCTGGGTGCTGCCTGTTCCTAATTTCCTATTTAATTACTGTATCCATACGGAAGCACATTCTCATTTCTATGCATTCTTGCTCATATACCACTAGGTTATTGACCACACCCAATCTCTGTGTTGTTTGTGTGGGAAAATGGTTTTCATAGTTTATGTGTGTGTGCATCTGAGAGGAGATATGTGTGGAGATGAGTATCACAACATGTGTAAGTTGCACGTGGCTATGAAGACAGGCACTTGGATATACATGATGTAAGATTTTTGTGTCCTACAAAAATCAGGATACAAGTTTTCATTAGTGGCTCAGCAACTGTTTCTGAAGATTTCCTTCCTCCACAGCAGAGAGGATCACAATGATTTGTTATTCCTCAATGCACAGAGGAGTATCTTTTATTTAAGAAAATTATGAAAATATTTTTATAAGTTGTTGCACTCTATAAGTAGTCTTGGATAAAACTACTAGTGTAGATAATGGTCTTCACTATGTTTTAATCACTTTCTCATCACTGAGACACAATCCAGACTCCCACAGGTAGAAAGAGAAACACTTTATTTTGTCTCACACTTTAGAAGTGTCAGTGGTTGCACGGTCAGCAGGCTCCAAGGCAGGATGGCATGGCAGAGGGCACTGGTGAACAGAGAGAAGAGAACTTGCAGGGAGGGTCCTAAGAGGGTGAGAAACCTTCCAAACCATGCCCCCACTGACCTACCTCTTCCTACCAGCCCCCACGTTTTAACTGCAGCTCATAACGCAATCGCCTTCCAGAGGCCCCACCTGTGAAAGCTTGAGTTTCTCATTGGACATCTAGATATAAACCATAACAACCCAGATACTACCTTATAGAAGCCTTCACTTAATGCCTTTTAATGGTTAAACCATGGTTAAAATCATGTCTAAAATCATGGTTGAAAAGAACATAGTACAGTATGTCCTGATGAGATAGACTTGACTTTAGTCTTACATTTTAAAAAGTAAAGACTCGCTATGTTATTTCTTACTGGATTTTCTTTGGAGAAAAGCCACTCTTTAAAGATTTATGATTTTTAAAAGAATTTTTGTATTTTGAGTTTTTCTCTCTTTTGCTGTTTTTTGATAAAAATATCTACCTGTAATATTTGTGTTAGGTTTCAGTTGTGAACAACATAATTTTTTTATATTAAAAATAATTAAAATATTTTCTGGACTCCTAAAATTTGTACTTTGGAATTTATTTTCAAACCACATGTGTAACTCAATCATTTTTAAGAGAATGCTTAAATATTTTTTTCTTTTGTAGTTTTGATTCCCTCAGCCATGTATCTAGGGATGCTGTATGAAATTGAAATGATCCTTTAAGTCCAGATTTGGCCCCTGGCCTGCATCTTCAAGCTGTTTTCCAAAAATTAAAGTCACTTACCTGCAAGTCTGTTTAACTACAGTTTTTTCCCCCTATCTTTCTTAACTCAATAAAACGTGAGTGCCAATTCTATTTAGGTCCTGCAGATTCCTAGTGATGGGAAAACCCACTCAGGACCCCTTCTGTCTCTCTGTCAGACAGAAGCTTTTTTTCTCTCAATAAATACATTCTGCTCTAGAAAAAAATTCCTAGTGATGGAAAAAGAAAAGAAACAGTCCTTTAGAGAGTCAGTCCTTTAATGACTCCCCTCTTAAGAGTCAGGTCTCAGGTTTTTGTCTCAATTTTCTGTGAACATGGTCTCTGTAAGAAATTTAAACAAAATATAAATTTTCATAGAGGTAGGAGCAATACATTCTTGGCTAGGGATTAGCATTGAGATGCAAGAATTTGAGGTAGTTCTTTAAAGCATAGTAACATCTAGATGGCAGATGCGATGGACTTTCTACACATTGGGTTAGCAGCATGGAAGAGTGAGTTTCTCTCAGTAGATTCAGGTTGCCTAGCATGAGTGGAACATATGAGTTTTATTGGCACAGTGAAAGGGAGTGCTGTAAACTTGGCGACAGATCAGATGACTCTAAACACCACATGCACTTTTTTTTCCTAGCGACTTCTGCAGACCGCTTTTATCGAATAGACAGATCTCAGGTAAGTTTTCTTCAGCTTGCTTATTAAAGT
This sequence comes from Cuniculus paca, assembly GCA_004365215.1. NCBI lineage: Eukaryota > Metazoa > Chordata > Mammalia > Rodentia > Cuniculidae > Cuniculus > Cuniculus paca. The sequence continues at coordinate 33,865 of RJWT010001609.1, forward strand.
GAAAAATTCAAATTACTGTATTAATAGCTAACCGCATACGTTTTTCTTTTTTTTTTTCTCATACATTTTTCTAACAACAACACTTGCACATTTCAGAATGGCATTCATAATCCAAGCCATGAACTCTTCTATCTTCATGTACTTTATGGTTCATGGATTCAATGGTAGGGCTTGACCTTGCGAATGACTGCAGATAATAACTTGACTTGTAAACATGATCACTAGCCTGCACGTCACATTTCATACATAAGCATACTTTTATCTCTGCCACACCAAGTTTTATACCTTTTAAGCTCATTTCCAGATAGCTAGTTTGAGACTCTAGATGTTTATGTAAGCTATTTAGTTTCAGTTCATCAACTCTAGACTTCAATAACGAGCAACCTTTTGCTCAAGGTTAGCAAGGTGTCTCAACCTGGGAATTCTGGAATAAAATGTAAAATTCAGTATTAAACTCAGTGTTAAAATCAATCGTCCCCCAACCCATTTAGCTTTGAGCACATACTTATGGTGTAAGTCCAAGCTGCCATACATAAGTTGGCATATGAGTTGTCTCCTCCTTCTCTCTTCCTTTTTTCCTGTGGAACTTCACGTTTGAACCTAGGGCCTTCACACTGAGCTACATTTCCAACGCTTTTTAGTTTTTATTTTCAGACAGAGTCTCCTTAAGTCACTAAGCTGCCCAGGCCAGACTCAAACTTATGATCCTCCTGTCTCAGCTTCCCAGAGTGCTGGGATTGCAGCCATGTGCCATCTCTTCTGATTGGGAGTCACTTCTTTGATAGTATTTGGGAAGAGGAAGAGATGAGACCATATCCAGTTACACCTAACAAGAGTCCAGTCAGTTGGAAATCCTGAACAAGGAATCCAGCTTTCCCCATTGCTCAGTGGTGTTTCAGGGAGGGACAGGAACTGCTCAGGCTTCAAAGAAAACACTGTGACCTTGTGACACAGAATTTCATTGTACCTCAAGACCAAGAATGGTCTATTTATCCTGTGGATGGTGGATTTGAATGTCCTGTCAGTCATCTGACAGACTCACTTTTCTTCCTCAGGAACATTTGCACTTTGTGATGGAGATTTCCCAAGATGAGATTTTTATTCTCGACCCAGATATGGTGGTGTCCCAGCAGGCGGGGACACCTCCGGGCATGCCTGACCTGGTGGTGGAGCAGGCCTCAGGGTGAGTGTGCCTCTCTTTGGTCGATACTGGCAACAGGCTGGCCACAGGTGACCTCCATGTCTGCTCTGGCTTTGAATTTGACTTTCTAATGGCAGCTAAATGTTTTGTAGTATAAATTTTCTTGTGTGTCCTTCCATCAAGGTACAGCTGGATCTGTTGTTAGGCTGTTTATGAATGGCTGTGTGTAGAAAAGCTTATTCCCAATCAAATTGATATCATTTCAGAGTATTTTTACCCACTACATCAACACTTCCCACCAAACCAAGTGAATGCGAGAGTTTGCTTTTGTGCATACATTTGTTTTATTTGGTCTGTTACCCAAATAAAAAATTGACACCCATGATTTGGTAGTTATTCTCCTCTTCCTGCTCTCTTCTTCTTCACTGTTTTAGACTGTCTGAGACATACAAATTATATAGTTACTACACCATATCAAGCTCTTATTAGGAGCCACGAACAGGCTGGTCCTGTATTCCTTCCACCACTTCACAATGACTTCATTATTTTTAGTGCTCTGGGCTTGTTTTCTCACCATGAAATGCAGTAATAATAATAATACCTACTTAGAGAATTGTTAGAACAGTAAGAGAATTGTTACAGGTAAAACACCCAAAATAGTTTCTGGCACTTGGTGAATACTTAAGTATTATGTTATTAAGATCATTATCATTGTCATTTCACAATGACCTTGAAAATTTTGTTCTTATTTATTTATTTATTTATTTTGAGACAGGATCTCACTGTGCAGTTCAGGCTGGCCTTGAACTGACTGCTTAGCTCAGACTGGCTTCAAACTCATAGTGATTCTCCTGCCTCAGCCTCCTTAGTGCTGGGATTACAGGCCTAAGGCATCATGCCTAGCAAAAATTTTGTTCCATAATTATCCTAAGTCTACCAATTAGAAAATTGAGTCTTGAAATGTTATATTACTTGCCTAATACTGCACAGAAAATAAATGAAAAATGAGATTTCTGATGCCGGAGCCCATGTGTTTAACCACTACCCCACACCACCAAAGTATTAATTTCTAGGTTGTTTCAGAATGGCTTGACAATTCAAAAATACTTGGAAATTTTTGTGTATTGGAAAAACAACAGTGGAAAAATAAAAACAGACAAAATCTCTGCCTTTGTGAAATCAGATGAATTTCAAAGGCTTTCCTGATAAATGAGGGCTGAGTAGCAAAGTAAGAATTACCCTGGAAAGGACACACAAGCAGCCATACAGCCTACACAAACTGTGGACACACACAGAGTAAGTGGGCATATTCACCTAAGGTAACCCTTTTCCCTGTCTGCCCCTTGCATTTCACGTCTCAATATTTTGCTCATTGCTGCTATTTTTGAGAATCTCCCACTCTACCCAGGCTACATGATACCCAGGGTATGTGTTGAGTGGATGGGGAGTGGGGAGTTCAGAGCTGGCAGGAGGGGCAGAGTGGGACACATACAGAGCTGCTTTTGGAAAGCTAGCACCAGGGACATAAGAGATGTGTGGTGTGAGGGAAAGACTGACAGGCATAAGTGGTGGCCCAGTAGAACCTTGAGGTCTTCGGGTCCTCTTCACAGACCTTGACTCTGCCTCAGCCTCCTTAGCTGCGGGGAAGCAGGTGCAGCACCGCATCCTGCTGCTGAAGTGACCAGTGCTGGCATCCAGGTGTTTACTGGGTCCCAATCTGGGCACTCACCCTGGTTTTGATGAGGAATGAAGCTGTCTTGCTAAGGTGGCCTTGGTCTCTGCGCAATGATTCTCTCCATGCCACACGATGAAACAAAGGCATAACTTTGCCCTTGGTTAGACCTTTGATAAGCTCAGCTCAGCTCCAAATGTAAAGTAACCTGGAGATCCACTGGAATGTGGATCCATTCCTTTTTCCTCATTAGTTACCCCCACTGGAAATAAACTAGGAACAGGGTAGCATAAAAGCTCTTTTCTAACCTTCATTTCTGTACCTGAATTCATTGCTTCTTATTCATGTCATTCAGTTTTGTCTATAAAAAGGTCAAAATCGTACTGTGAGTTCATGACTGTTGAGAAATTTTAATGAAACAGTAAATGTGAAGTAAATCCCCAGTGAAGATGGATTTCCTTCTCACATCTAGAGAAAAGGATCATCCTGAGGAAGAACAGGACGCGTCATGTGCTTGCTATGAACACTTAACTGCCTGCGGCCTTCCTTCCTCCAGGCTGTCAGACTGGTGGACTCCTGCCCTGCGGAAGCGCATGCTGAGTGACAGTGGCCTGGGAATGATAACTCCCCACTATGATGATGCAGATATAAAAGATCTCAGCCACTCCCATGTGCTACAGTGAGTCTCTGGCTATTTAACTTTGTGCCACTGTGATCGCTGGGGGAGGATTTGTACCACGGGCATTCACTGATATAGTACAGACTCTCTTCAGGGTCCTCAAGCTGTCTCATGTCTGTGTCACCCTGGGATTTGACATTCTATTTTCCTTGCTCACTTTTATCTGCCCCAGACTCCTGATGAGACTTCATTCTCCCTTGAGCTACCTTGGAGACACACATGGATCTAGAAGTAGTTTGAACTTCGCCAAAGCTCTTGTTATTACATTCTTTTTACTGGAGTCCCATATTTATCCTGTGTCCTTTCTTGTTACATCATGTAGACATGCAGGAGAGTAATTATGAGAATTTTGGAAGTGACGCAGGTTTCCACTTGGGTGACCATTTTGACTTGCTATTTCCCATGTCTCTAGTCCAGAACCTGTGCATGTGCATGCTGTATAATATTACCAAGTAGCTTTTTGGTCAAAGCAAGTTCTGCTTGTGTGTGCTAACTCTACGAGTAAGCAAATGCAGAATTTGTTCATAGATCAAAACAGTGGAGTTATTTTCCTCTCAGGTCTGGTCATGGTTAGAAAGTAGGATGCAGGGTGGAGTTTTACATAAGCACTGGTACCTTGTTTGCTTTGAATCCCTCCTTTGCCATCCCTCTTTGCAAGAGCAGGCTTTCGAGTGCAAGCGGTCACAGACACTGCTTAAACCCCTTTTCCATCGCCCTATCTCAGACGTTATGTTTATTCACAGAAACTCCTGAAATCAGGCTAGTATTCAGTCCTGTCTGAGGTCGCAATGAAATATTGACAATAGTCTGGTAATACACAGCCTTACCTTTTGACTGAGTAGCAAGATTACTGAAATGCTCAGAAGACCGGGGTTAACTGACGAAGCCAAATAACACAATGTTTCTGAAAGAGGATCGGAAGCAATTTGGTGCAACAAAAGGGAGAAAAATGAGAAATCTCAAGCTAATTATTTCTTGGCAAAGGTTGTACTCAGACACTTTGAGGGCAAAAGGAGACCTCATTTTAATTACTTCTGTGTATTACCTCTTATTTTCTTATGTGAAGAGGAGAACAGAAAAAAGTGAATTATGGTGGATTTTCTTTTTTAATTAAACTGTGTTCGTTTCTAGTGGCATTTTGATTGCTGACAATTCAGAGTGTTTTTCTATTTCCTTTTTATACAGAATTGAGGCCTGTAAGCCAAATGAGTCAGCCACCCATGAATGGTTAAAAAAGCAGTCATCTATCTGTGGGCAAACTTATTAGAAAATTAGAGTTTTAATTAGCCTTGGAAATAGAAATTAAGCCTAGTCGGACCAGCTGAGTGATTTAGTATACAGGCAGTTTTCAAAAAGTGGAATATTATCTCGATTCATTTTTCTGTGCCCTGATTTTTCTGTATAAAGCAGATTGATGTATATCATGATATATAAAGTGATTGTTTGTAAGACGATATTTTGCCCAAGAATCACAAATAAATGTACTACTTTATATAATAGCCAAGTTTTTAAAACCCAGGATCTAAGTGAAGTCTTATTTTTATTTAGGCTATACAATCATCCCTCAGTATCTGTGGGGGTTTTGATTCCAGGACCTACTGCAGATACCAAAATCTGTGGATGTTCAGACTCCTCACATAAAATGGTATAGTATTTGCATAGAGTACTTACTAGTAAATACTATATACATTTATTGTACTATATTGCTTAAGGAATACTGACAAAAATGTCTGCCTATGCTCAATACAGACACAGTTTTTAACCCTATCTTTGATCTTCACTTAGTTGAATCCATGAATCTCTGGATTACAGAAAGCCCACTGTGTTGTTCTTTAGGGATTCCTCCTAATTTTGGTTGGTCTTCAATTGGCAACTATCAGTTTTCCTGGTCAGAATACAGTAAAATATTTGATTCTTGATCCATCCTCAGCCTTTGAGTCTTCCAACTGGACCTCACACACCTAGATCAGAGACAAGTCACCCCCACTGGGAGCTGATTCCCTGAAGACCCCTGCACAAAAAAGAGATTGTTTTAAGTCACTTCAAAAACAAATGAAGGAAATGCCAAACTAAATTAAATACCTTACCTCAACTTATCATCATTATCGTCATCATCATCATCATTATTGATTGTTATTATTACTTTCTTTAATTCCTTAGGAGGAGCATCTTATTATTTTATCCAGAGCTTATGTATGCTACAAAATAGGTATAACTGGAGTTATGGAAATACCTAATAATGTTAGGAATAGCTACTATTGATGGAACACTTTCTATTTTCTTTGAAGCATAATGAATTATCTTTAGTTCTTTCAACAGCTTTTAAAGTTAACCATTTCTTAAGATAAGTAAACTGAGGCTAGCAGAGGGTGAACTATTTAATTGGATGACTAGACAGCAGGTGTGGCTGGAGCTGAGGACAGCTTGACTGATGGCGTTTTCCTTTGTCACTGTATTGTGCTGTTTTCCTAAAGGGACCAGAAAAAGTCAATATGCCTAGAGCCCCAACTCCCAGGGCCCCTGGGAGATTCACTTTGTTTTCTGTTTTGTTTTGTTTTTGTAGCAGGGATTGAACTCACGACCTCACACTTACTAGGCAAGTGTTTGAGCTGCTGAGCTAAATCCCTGGCCCCTCTGTTTCTCTTTGATATTTATAATGTGCAAATTCTGAGGTACTACTGTATATGCACATTAACGACCCAACTGTGAACTTACATGAAAGATAGGTGAGAACTAATCGTATTTATTTCACTTTTAAAAAGACATTGTAAAAAATACATTGAAACACAAACTAATGTTAGACATTTATTTTAAAAGTATTATGTATGTATTTCCAAATACATACATAAACTAAGTACAAAACTAAGTCCTAAACTAAGTACAAAACTATGTCCTAAACTAAGTACAAAAATTCTACAGGACACACTCATGTACCCACTCCTCTGATCTATGATGTTATTATTTTGCTATACTTAGATTTTCTTTTATTTGAATTCTAAGAAATAAAATCAATTAGCCAGTGTATTCAGTCATTTATTGAGCACATCAATATTGGGCATCTCAGTATTTCTAGCTAGTCACTGAAAATATAAATCTAAAAAATTTGAGTTGTGGCCCTTGAAGAACTTATGTGAAGAGGAAGTTTTACATAAACCAATTATTGGAGTTCATACAGATAAGTGCTATAATGGATATATGCAGAAAGCATTCTGGAAACAAAACAAAATAGAGGTTACTATTTCCTTTAGAGTTCACTTTTTGATTTTTATATGAAAAGATTGAGTAAAGAGTTAATGAAAGTAGCCTCAAAGAAAAGGTCCCGTGCTTATTTTATTTAATCATTGTACAGGAGCAGAGAAGTATCTATTTTCCTTCCTTATATAATAGAAATGTCCCTCAGACAGTTGAAAATCCTGCATGGTCATTTAGCATCACTCCACCTGAAATCTGCTTAACGAAATGCATGTGACTAAGAAAGTTTTTGGGTATATCTAAAACACCTAATAATATTTTAAATTGAAAACTTGGTCTTTTTAATGTACTCCACAATTCTTAACCACTGGATCAAGAAGACAGCCCTACAAAATCCCCTCTTCTGAAAACTCAAATGTTCTGGCTGAGTGTGTAGAAAGAGCTTCATTCCCCTTTAGTCCTTTCCCAATTTCTTCTAGGAACATTAGGTTATGACCCGGCCCTAAGAAGAAGGGTAATTGTGCTTATTGTCAGAGCTCCATGTTCTAATAGGAAAATGGATGGTTGTGTAATGCTTTGGGCTGTGGAGGTGTCCTCTGAGCATCACAATCAGATAAGAGGGGCACAGTCAATCTTCTCAGTGGGATGAAGCTTTTGCTGGCATATGTCTTAGAGATGAAATCGGTGCTGTCAGAGCAGAGATAGTTCCCAGCATCTGTTTCACCAAGATAGTTGGGTCCCATCCCTGCTTACCTTTGACAGATCTAAATCTTGTTCACCCTGGATAATCAGTCCAGATGGAAAAAATGCAGGATAGCCAACTCGTATTTTCCTTTCTTCTACTTTTTCTCTTTTTCTTACCTCAGGTGTTACCTTTTCCATTTCCACATACTAATTCTTTGTCCCTGTGTGTGTGCAAAAACAGTAAAATATCTTGCTCTGTGCTTTTTATAATTGCTCCTCAAACAGTCATGAATATGGAGACCCTCAGCCACTTGGGAAAGCGGAGTCACATTTTCGTTTCCAAGATCAGTTACTGGAACAGCCAGAATAGAATTCCCTATGCATCTTATTTTGACTGATATTGAAAGGGGAAAAATACTTGCTAGGATAAATCACTTTAATATTAAACATGAATTTTTATTTTAAATGATGCCAGGAAATTCCATCCTTATATTTTTATGAGTTCCAAGTTTTGCAAGTGATTATAACACCAGGAAATATTCTTACTGATAAGTGGCTCATTTTTTTAAAACTTGGCAACTTTATCTACTTACATAGGAGGGATATTGGGTTGGTGAGAAAGTTGGTTGGAAATTTCTTTAAAGTATATGAAGTCCTTGCTTAGCCAAACTGCACTGTTCACTCTGTCCCTACAACATATTGCACTTCTCCTGTTAGAGCTGGCACTTGGTGAGCTTTCTGGATGATTGGAGGAATGTTGGCTATTGGTAAAAAGCTTCTCTACCAAGCCAAAATAGATAGATGTCTGTTTATATTGCTACAGTAAGCCCAGTACTAATCATGTAGCAGTATGTAAAATGTTTTTTGTTAGGTTGCGGTATCCATTTTTATATTTCATTCTTCAATATGGATATATTTGACCTAAGGAGATCAGATGTCACAGTCATAAAGATGCATTTGAATCCTTGATTTGGGGAGATGCTGGTATTTCACAAGTGTGGAAGTAGATAATAATTCTGGTGGGTACAGAAAGTCACAGACACTGTTGATGAGCTCTGTGGTCAAGTAGAGTGGCCAGGAAGGGTCCTTTCAAGAACCCTGTACTGTGTGATGCTCTCATGGGAAACCCTGGGTGCTTTTAGTTGCCTCAGTGCAGTTGGAGAGGTTTGGACATTCTGTAACGGAGAAGGAGATGATTTGGCACACGGGAAACCATGAACTAGCAAAAGTTTCTGCATGGCATAGAATTTGGGACATCACAGAAATTTCCAACAAAGGGGACCAAGGCAGAGCCAGAACAATAGGAAGAATAGGACAAAAATTTGCAGAAAATTTGCCTCTGTTTGGGCTACCAAGCAGGCCGGGAGTAAAGGGACTCTGAGAGAATGAACAGAATTTCCTTTAAAAGCCAAACAAGAGATTTCTCTCTCCTGCCAAGAACACATTCTGCATAGGGCATTGAGGAAAGAAAGCTGGTAAGAAGGTGGCAGAGCTTTTCATGACAAAGTCACCTCAGCATCATCTAAACCTGGGGAAATGATGACTCTGTCTCTCTATATGCTGAAGTCAGGATGCTGCTGGACCAGTATGAAAATGGCTGTGTACAGAGGCTGTGCTGGGAGTGGGGCATGGTGCACTCAGCCTGTCTCAGGTCCTGGGAGCAGCTCTGTGCTGGGATCAGTCCTCATGTCATCCATTTTTGTATAGTTGGTCTGCTTTTCCCTAATCCAATTGCTAGTTCTTTCTGAAGCCTCTAATGGTGACAACTTGGCACTGACCCTTGTCAGTTTGATAAATAGGTTGGGATAGAGAGGGAGGATGGATGATATCCAAGCTACAGGTGGTCACTGATGCAAGGGACGTTAGTTCTGTAACATGATGGTGCTTTTCTCCTCCAGGACCTCCCGCTAAGAACAGAGGTTAAGAGTTAGTTGGGAATAATAATTGTAAGAGCATTCTGGGGAAATGTCCATGCTAACAGAAAAACGGGCATGGTTTCCAAGGAGTGTAACAGTGATTTTTCCTCCTTTTATGAAAGGGGGCAAATGCCCAAGGTGAAGCCCATTCTCAGGTTGTTCTTTCTCAGAGCTTCCACATTGTCAAGTCACTGGGCTTCCACAGCAGGTGTGGGCAACAGGGGGACATGTGGGATATGCCTGCTAGGGCTGGTGATAAAGATTTGGTTTTGATTCTGACAACCAGAGGCCATGGTTTGTGCAGAATATAACCTGGGCACATCTCCTAGTAACCACCTACCACCTTCAGGCGTGGGGTCAGGAGTGAAAGCGATGCCCAGACTGCCACTGCAAGTGTGGTGGAGGGGTTATACAGAGGGAGGAACTTCTTTGAATTACCTCTGGGACCTCTGAACCCACATCTCTGAGGAGGCCAGGACAAAATATGTCTCTACAACATGGAGATACTATTTATTTGGAAACCAGAGAGATGGAAACCACAGTTTTCTTTTGTTTCTAACTTTCCTGGATCTTGTGCTAATCACTGCACATAACAACAACAATAACATTGTCTTAGTTTTCTCTAATTCTCTGTTTGATATCAATGTCACTCTGTAATTACCTTAGAATTCCCTGAAAGAGGGGATGAAATGTTCTAAGTTAAATGTCTCCTACATCTGCCGAATGGGGTTATGCTCACAGCAGTGCTTAATAATCAAACATTGAATTTGTGGAGTTCATCTTGAAGGTGGCATCTATGAAAACACTTTTATGGCTTGTCGTCAGTGTCACTATGACATGTGTATGTGTATGTGTGCGTGCTTCCTTATTTTCTCAAAGACTTTCTTCACTGTTTATGGTTAGTTGTGATGTGTTATCCAGAAGCTCTCCTTTCTGTGAACACAGAAAAGCTGGGAGGAGGCAGACGCTTTTTAGATCCTGTTTCCCACCGCAGTGTCTTGAACAGGAGCACTTTCTCCTGACCTGTGAGCAAGGAGGGAGGAGATGCCAACAAGAAAACTTCTGGAACATTGCAGTTATTTTTAGGAGAAATGCCCAAGCACCATTCAACTCTCCCTATTTTTTTCTTTCATTCTCTAAAATTGGATTTTGAGTTCCTACTTGGATTTCAGAAAACAATCTAGTGTGTGTAAACCCTCTGTCAAGTACCATTGCACCCCAAAGCAGATACTGAGTGTCCAGAATGTGAGAATGGCTTTCTTAGAATGTGAGGTGGGCTTTCTTAGAAACTTCACATGCTAACCCTGTATGTGGTACTCACATGACTTGTGTTCTCCATCCAGAGCCTCTTGCTTAAAAGAGAATGTGCATTCATAAAATCCAAATGGATTAAGTCTCAGTGGGGGCTTTTGGTCAGGAATGCTGAGTCCCTCGGGTAAAGCCAGGGGCTCAGTTTTTCTAAAAGGTACTCCCACTGTGGGAAGGTCTCCGTGGGTTGGATTTTAGAAGAATATGCCTTTTCTCTTTCTTTACTCCCCTTTAGGCTGGCAAATATATTGCCAAGGCCAATTTCTAAAGTGGAGCCTCACATCTTTTATTTAGCTCTGACTGTGCAATGCTAAAAACTTTTCTCATTCCATCTTCAAAATGCTAATGTGTAGCATCATTGCTTCAGATTTTTATATTTAAGTATTAGTTTCTTTGACTCCACTTCTTTCTTTTATCCATTTCATTTCTATGTTCACTGCTCACTTTTCCCCCATTTCTCTGTCTCACAGATTTGAAAGAAATTGCTTTCTCCTCATTTTGTTGGAGTTTGTGGGAATTAACAGTAGGTGGCAGTAAAGTGTCAAACTCAAAGGGCTTTCAGGGGCGCTCTCAGTAAACCAAGAAAAGTATTTGGGAGAAATCAGATTGTACAAGCTAATGGTCAAACAGTGCTATTTTTTGAGAGCCAAATATACTTAAATATAAGAGGCTATTTAAAAAATAAACAGTATATTTCAAGCACAGTTCACAAGAGGATCATCAGTGTATGCATTTGGCAGGGGAATCCTAGAGACTACGAAATATTGAGAAGGAAGCAAACAATAGAAATTTATCTCAAATGAAGGGCTCACCAGACAGCCCTCTGATAGACATTCTGGGATTTATTTCCTCACCTCTTCCCAGATACCCATCTCTGTCTCTTTCCTTCCAGCTCTGCCCTACTTCAGCCCTCCCTGCTGTTGGTGGTGATGTTACCTTTGAGGCTGTTTGGCCACCCTGAATGGATTGGGGACCACGTGAATAGAGAGTGTGTTTGTCTTTCTCTCATCTCAGTGCCACTCTGTGTGGCTGCTATAACTTTCATCTCACTCTTTCTCACTTGCTCTCTTTCACTGTAGGTGCTTTGTTCATTGTCTTAAAAGAAATATTCATAATTAGAGGCAACAAAAACAAAGAGAGGATTATTTAGTAGAAGGAGAAACTCAGTGCCAAGGGAATTCTGGGTCTGTTTTACCTAATTAGAGATGCTTTGGGGCCACAGTGGTGGGAGCGAGGATGTCACTCAGATCCAAGGTCTTGCAATTTCTCCTTCCAGTCCTCAGAATAATGCAGAAGCCTGGGAATAAGTAGTGCATGCCCTTGAATGAAGTGTCAGCAAGGAAAGCTAGTGCTCAGAGATCACATCTACAACCCTGCTTCCCAACCACATTAAATTACCCCCCGGCATATTTGATTTCAGTGAAGACTCTTGTCCCTCAGCAGTTTCAGGACTCAGGCTGAATTTGTGGAGCATTACTCCTTTAACGTTGACAGAAGAAAAACAAAGGTGGTATTTCCATAGCAGCGATAAGGATTCTGGAAATGTGTCTGTAAGGAGTGCCCACTGGGAAGTAGGTTTTCACTTAGAGCTTTTCGAAGGGTTCATAGAGAACAAACAGAATGTCCTAGGCTGGGGACAGGGTGACCAGGCCTGAGTGTTCCTGCATGTTCACCACAGGAGCAAGAGTGTTAGCACATGAAGGGGTAGTTGTTTTACTATGAGAAGACGAGTCCACCAGAGTGTGAAAAATCTAGATGTAAAGATCCTAGGGAACTCTCAGAGGTGTGGTCCAGAAAGGGAAAAAGAAATAAAATAAAAATGACAGAAAGGACAGGGAAAGAACATTCGCAGTTGACATAAAGCCAGATCCCAGTGGGTTCTCCTCCTCTTCTTGAACAGGATGGGTGTTCACTGCGTGCATATAGAAAGTGATAGGTTTCTGTGATCCACACCACAAAATCTGAGCTGTAAAGAGGAAAGACTGGCATGAGAAAGGGAAATTAACAAAAAACATGCATGAAGGTGATCTCAGTGTGAGGGTTTTTCATTTATTTTCCTTTTTAATATGTACCTTTCTTCTTTACCTTCTAGATTTCAGGATGAAAGCCACGGTAAATGTGATTGTTTACCTTTAGAGTATTGAGCAGAGTATAGAGGTAGCACAGCTCGTGGTTCATCCTAGTGATACAGGGGAACAA
>RJWT010001610.1:0-46623 GCA_004365215.1 Cuniculus paca
TTTTTGGCTGGGGGAGGTGCAGCAGGGAGGAGTGAGGAGCATAGAATTCTCTCATCCCTAGAGCTGTCAGCCTGACCAGAATGGGCATTCATTTTCAGAATAAATAATCAACTCAAAAAATGTACCAAATTCATTTTCAAATTGGCTTGTCAGACACACGTTTGCCCAGGACAAGTCAGTTGAATAAAATGTATCTTGGGGAGCAAGGTGAACCAGCCTGTCTCATTCCCTTAGGGACATCTTGTAAATAAGGGCCATTCTTGAGGCCGGAAGCAGAGAATTCCCCAGTGCAGATTGAATTCTGGCTTTGTCTTAATGAACGTCAATATTTATTACCAAAGGCATTGTGCTCCTTGGAGTGATAGAGCATTTCCCCATTTCAGCTCATGCCTGTTGCCTTCGCAGGTACCAAATGCTATGTAATTGCTGCTCATAAAGGTGGCAGACAATATTGCCAGGGAAACTCACTCCTGGCTGTAAATCTTCATAATCAAAATCAGCAGAGCTTTGCTCCGGGTTTGGACTGTGTCTCTGAGGGCAGGGCCCACCCAGATTTTTTGGTTGTCCTGATTTGGTAAGGAGATCCCTGAACACCCTTTGGCAAGGTGGGGATTTTTCTGGGGATTGGGAATGGAAGCCTAAATCCACGGGGCTTAGAAAGGCTGAAAGTGGTGGAAGCTACAGCTCTGAGGGAAAGCTGATCACTCATAAACTTCGAAGGGGGTGTCCCTTAGGGTACCAGCCCAGACTTCTCACTGCAGATGAGGGCAGTAGGCTCAGAGAAGGGATCCTTTGTCAAAGTCACACTGCTCCCAGGCCAGCACCGTTTACATTTGGCCACACACCTCCTGGGGACTGAATTGTGAGCAGCCTGAACTGGCTGCTGACTGCAGGAACTGGTGGCTCTTGGCTGGAGAAGTCCATGGACTCCTGGTAACCCTCCCTCTCCTCCAGCCTGGCATCCTGGAGCCTGTCCTCACAGGTTACTTTTCCTACCTGGTGTAAGCTCATGGCTTGCCCTGGCCTTTCCTGAGAAAATCTCTGGAAATTAAATATGAACTCTGCCCCCAAGCCGAACATTCCTGGGAACAGCAATCCCAGCTGGAGAACTTGTACAAGGAAATGGAGATTCACTCCAGCTATTCTAGGAAGAAATAATCCATTTGTTTCTAGCCTCCCTGTGCTCTGGGGTACAGCACTCTACAGGGAGGTTTGAAGTAGCAAAGGGGAACCTGAAATGCCCGAACACAGCACACCAGGCTGGGATGGAGTTTGGCTTCCAGTTCAGCTTCCTTTCCTCCTGCCAACTTGCTAAGGACAGAGATGGCCCCCGGGCAGAGACACAAAACAGATTTTCGAGAGTGATGTCATGTGGTTCTCAGACACCAGATCACTCCGCAGAAACTGCCTTGCTGTTGTTATGGGAGTTATGCTAGAGAGAATTATAACTTTTGACAATGGACATCTCATCTTGCACAGATGTGTCCTTTATAGAATCTGCCAGCAAGATTACAGCAGCATCAGAGTGTAATGGGGAGAAGAGTCAATAATGCTGGGGTTATTGATTGTAACCAGACCCATTCTTCTTTTTTAATTTATATTTTATCCACTTTTTTCAATCTGTTTTTTTTTAAACCCATCCTGACAAAAGCACCTGCTTGATCAAATGCAGTTGATTACATTTTTTTAAAATGATAGGAGCAATTTGCTGCCCTTTGGAAAGCCTAGCACAAGGCAATTCATGGCCACAGGGGAAGGGAAATGTATGCATGGCACAGGGCAGGGGAGAAACAGAGAGGACAGAGGAAGGCATGGTATACTGATAGACATTGAGCAAAAAGGGAGGTGTGACCAGGTCCCCATGGCTGAGTCTGGAGCAAAACCTCCTATCCTTGACTCCATCAGAGTTCAGATTTCCCACTACTTTATAGCTCCACTAGATTCTCATACATCCCGGAGCATATATTCTCACCCTACAGATCTCACTTCTTCCAAGAGATCTTTTCTGATAAGGCAAATGGAGATGCCAGGTGGGTTGGGACAGGTGGAATGTACAATACACACACACACACACACACACACCCCTACATACACTAAAGTGCCCACAGAGTATCTCTTCATGTCACACAATGTTTATTCATCAGACACTACTGAAAACCTGACACTTGTTTTTAACTGTTGGATTGGCTTGTATGGGGTGAAGTGGCAGCTTGTAACTCTTAAGATATTGATTATACAAATTTGATGCTTCCAATATCCTATTTATCTCTAAATACTACGTACTAGAGGCATTTGCTGAAAAATGCTTTGAGAGTTGAATGACCACTGGAACATCTCTTTTCATTAAGAAGTGACCAAGGACATCTCTAGGTGCTGTTTCAACATCTGATTCAGTTTCTAAATTGTCCTATGACTGCTGTTCCATTTGTTTCTCTGCCAGTGGATGAAAACCCCAGACACTAGTTTCTGCTATTGATTGTAAACTAACCTCAGCATACCCAAGATCAGAGGAAGAGGAAGCCAAGAGACTGCCCCACCCAAATCTCGAATTTTCCAGAAAATAAAACTGAGTCCTAGAAAGACCAAAATAATCTGCCCCAAGGGTAACATCTGTTTTGGGATAAAATCAGGACTGCTTCAGTGCACTTAGCTAGTGCAAACTGATTTTCTTCCTCTTACTTCATTCTCTTCCATGGGCAATAGTAGAACTAATCACCAGTGTCTCCCATGGATGCTGTCGCCCCTTTTCCAAACTTGTCAAGATGCACTCATTATGGGAAGTGCTCCCTCCTTATCCCTGTTTGGTTATAGATGAATCTGAAGGTGGTGGAGGCTTGAAGAAGGTGCAAGAAACAGAAATGGAGATAGAAGTAGTTTCTTCATCATCCACTGGCTTGCGTGATCACTTCCTTCTAGGCCAGCCTGCTGCTGAAATTCTGCAGGATTCTGTTTTGAGGCCCTGGTGTGACCTTGAACAACTCATTTAACTTTGTTGGACTTATTTTGTTTTATTTGTAAAACAGGGGTAATAGTGATACTTTTTCTCCTTCCCATACCATATCAACAGGAGTAGTTTTTGAATTGGAATGTGCCACATTGACAGAAGAATCTTTTTTAAATGAAAAATTGAACTATTTCTTTTACAACTGTTTATTTTACAAGTGTTAGACTTATACAAAATTGTGGAGGTAGTTCAGAGTGTTCTCACATGCCTGTTACTTGGTGACTTCTATTATTAACATCTTCCATTAGCATGGTACATTTATTACAATTAATGAGCCAATATTGATAAATTATTATTGCGAAGGCCATAGTTTATTTAGTTTCCTTACTTTCTACCTGACATCCTCCTGCTCCAGGATTCCATTCAGGGTACCACATTACTCCTGGATGTCACATCTCCACCCCTCTGATCTGTGACTGTATCTCAGACTGCTTCCTTTTGATGACCTTTTCAGTTCTAAGGAGTACTGATCAAGCATTTTGCAGAATGAATGCAATTTGCTTTCATGATTAGACTGTAGTTATGAGTTTGTGGAAAGAGACTACATAAGGAAAGTGCTAGCTTCCTTACATGAGAATTGGGATACAGCCATTCAGAGACTTTGAGTAAATATATTGATAATATTCTGGAGCTATACTTTAACCCTGAGAAAGAGTAGTGACCCATAGTTTCAATGGCCCCTAATTTCTGCATCACTAGGCCTCTTGGCCTTGAAGTAAGAGTCTTGGGTGTTTTCCCTGAAATATAAGAAGTTTTTCTTTCCTTTCTGTCACCTGGGTCTGATACTAATGAGCTGTTAATAACATGACCATTACCTATGCAAATGAAGGAAGCAGGCCTGGGTGGGAGATGCTGGCAGTGGCAGTAATAAATCATATTGCTCTGGTTATTAACTCACTCATCTGAGGTCCCCCACAAACTGAGCCCCAGGGCCTCTAGTTTCTTGACTTAGTTGTATCAACAGCCCATTCCTCAGGAGACTCTAGAGATGTTAATTCACCTCAGATCTATTCAGATCTATTCTAGGGGACGCTATAGCCAGGACCCACAATGAAGAGTCTAATTCTCTAGTTGGTTTCTAACTCCTGTGTGCCCTTGAGCCAGTTTCTTACGCTTTCTGTGTTTCAGTTTCCTTTCTGGAAAAGAAATATAAATAGATAATGGCTCTTGTGAATTGGTCTTTATATTCACAAGAGGAGTTCTGGTGAAACTTTTAATGACACTAACAGCCCGCTGTGGCATGCATGCCATATGTTTCCTACTACTGGTCTAGAGAATGGTAGAGAGATGTGGAATTCTAATCTGAATTGCCCTGCTTGATTATCCTAGTTCATCCTTTGCAGGACATGGTCATATACTGGTATTTGTGTTCCCAGAGAAGGCTGGAAAGACACAGGTGCAGAAGAGCAGGAAGTCTGGTGCATGTCACAGTGATGACACCAGGTACCCCAGCTTCACCTCTCTGCAGGAAGAGGCAGGGAAGTTCCCACTTGCACAGGAAGAACAGAAGAGGAATTCTCTAGTTGTTTGCCATAGAAGGCATAGAGAATAAATCTGAGAAAGCTTTTTCTAGCTCCTAAGGCAAATGACATGTGGTGAACCTTTTTTTCCTTCCTACACTTACCAGTAGGTCTCAGCTTCAGCAGCATGCAACCCCCACATGGCTTTCTCTTCCCGTCTATATGCAAACTGTTAGGGCAGGAGGGAAACACCTCTTAGTGTGCTGCCCAGCTGAGCATGTTTTTCACTCCACCTGCATCAGCCCTCACAACACTAATGGAGTGTGAGGTTCTGATTAACCAGAACCCTCCACTCTGCATGCAATTTGGAAAATAGGCTGAAGAATCAGGTAGAGATCCAAATATCCATACGGGGGGCGGTAAAAGGCATATAAGGAAAATAAAGTTTGTATCTGGAACTAACATAGGCTTTCTTTCCTTGTCCCTGAATGAAATTTTGTACTTGGTCATAGGCGGAGAAGTTGAATGACTACTAGTGTGCCCTGGAAGGGAAAAGAATATGGTCTTGAGTGCAGAAGGATGAGAAAGAGTGAGAGAGAATGAGAATGTGAAGTTCAGCTGGAGATGAGAGCCTTACTGGCTCAACATCTCACTTTCTATGGCAGATAGAGACAGCAGGGGGATCCCCATGATTCTTGTTCGCAGGTTCACACCCTATATGAGGGACTTGATTCTAGGGTATATAATAGGGCCAACAAGAAAGGACAAAAGGTTATAAATCAGTTGAGTTGGAGTTAATCAAAAGGGAGATGATCCTGAGTGAGTCTTCACCCGGCAAAAGCTCTCCAAGGTGGACTTGAGGCTCCCCTAAGATGCATGCCTCTAGGTAGCTTGATGGGATAAACCACCACGCTGAGGAAATTCACATGGCAAGGCACTGGGACAGCCTCCAGGAAGTGCAGGCAACTCCAAATGACACCACCAAAAACCCAGGACCTCAGTTACATGGCCACAAGGAAATGAAATCATGCTAACATCTGTGACAATATTGGAAGCAGATTCTTCTCCATTTGGGCCTCCAGATGAGAATGCAGCCCAGCCAGCATCTTGCTGCAGCCTAGTGAGACCCAAGCAGAGAACTCAGAACATTTCTGGACTCCAGCCCCAGGGAAATGTGTGAGACAACAAATGTAGGTAGTTTTGCATTTCTGTTTATGCTATGCAAAGCCAGAGAAAGAATATTGTTTTCTTGGAGACAGTGAAAGTTGCAGCAGTAAATATTGGGAAAATACAGGTATTGTTTAGAGAAAAAAGGCAATTTTTGGCTTCTGCTTTGAGTATTGTGGGAAAAGGGAGACAGTGTTGCCCCTCACTTCATGCACAAGGGTAAGTCTCCATTCTCCTTGCCTTAACCATAGCTGTCTCGGGTCATCCCATTGTTTCTTTTTATGGATTGGAGTTTTGAAAGAGAGGGAAACAGAGTTGATTGAAAAACCAGAAACAAGCCTTATTAGGGATTGTGCTTCACAGAAAGGTGTTATCAACTTCCATGGTTGAAAATTCTTACCTTCAGGGGTTTTGATTTTCAAATTCTTCCTTCTATTTCATCAGATGTCTAAAGATTCTTTGAATAAAGCCTTAATCTCTGCTTTTTAAAGAAAAATTTAATAAGCTAACCAGACTGATTGCTCTTGCTTACAGCAAAAAAGAATTTCAATACCTGATAAATTTTCCCACTAGTCTATTTGCCCCTAAGTTCATCCCTGTCAACGCCCATCCCTACTATTTCTCTCCAGAAACAAATATTTCAGACTTTTCTCGGGTTTCTTTGTTCCTCTAATCTTCCTGCCCTGTTACTGTCTCTGTTGCTGATGATCCAGCTGAGAATATGGTTTATCTAACCTGAACATTTTGGGCAGAGGCTGACAGTGATGACCTCAAAGCTGGCTTCAAGGAGAGGGTAACCCATTCTTCTCTTGGCTCCTCCTTCCTAAACATGAAATTTACTGCTTCTTAATTCTCCCTCAGTCCAACTGAGGTCAGACTATGATTTTTAACAATCTACACTAAAGCCTGGAGTGTAAGGGAAGTGTATTGAATCTAGCATTGGTATCCTTAGTATCCATCCAAAGGCTTGGATCAACCTTTACTAGGCAGCATCCCTGCCTAGCTGCTGTTTCATTTCCATGTGGCAGTGCCATGCATCTTCTCTCTCTCTTAATTCCAGACCAACTGACTCTGATCTCCTAAATGGTAGCATAGGGATTTTCTTTCCTCTCTCAATTTTTTTTGTCCCAAGATAACTTTGCCCAGGATGATTGATGGTGAACATACTACATGCAAGGTAAATCTCAACTCACCCTTAAGGAGTGACGGCTTATGTAACCTCAGACATCACTACATGACTCTACAAGGCATTACTGAAGTCTACCTTGTTTAGAATTATCAGTGTCATATGTTGCCATTTATAGTCTAGTGTAGATTGTGTTGTGCTAGACCTAGTTGATTCTATCTTTCAACTCAAAATCAAAGTATACACTTTTGTTCTTCCCATTTTCACATGTGATTTTCTGGGAGCAAATTAGTGGATAAGGCAATAAATACGTGGCTATTTCTCTGAAAAACCAGGAATACCTCTTCCAAAATCAGATTTAAAAAGAGAAAACTTTTCTAACCAAATATCTAGGGCAAGGATTAGGATAACTTACTCTAAATGTATAGTACTAAACAGGAAAC
Organism: Cuniculus paca; assembly: GCA_004365215.1. Lineage (NCBI taxonomy): Eukaryota > Metazoa > Chordata > Mammalia > Rodentia > Cuniculidae > Cuniculus > Cuniculus paca. The sequence continues at coordinate 7,201 of RJWT010001610.1, forward strand.
TTGAGGGTTAAATTTGAAGCGTTGGTATTTATGAGATCTCATTGCTCCCAGGTAGATCTTCCTCAAGACTTTTAATGTGCTCTTGCCTTAGATTTGTTTTGGCAAAAAGTATCTCTTGATGATTTTTCCAAACAATGGAAGAAATAGTTTCCCTCACAAGTTAAATTCTAGTCTCCAATGTGACCTGTGGCTATTTAGTAGAGTGACGAGAACCTTCAAGTAGGTGTTAGAAGAATGAATTCCAGTTCTATGTCACAACCTAGTCATGTTAGTTTGAGGACTCAGTAACCTGTCTGGAAACTTTTTTTACCTGCAGAAAGAGAGATGGGACTAGATGAAATCAAGGGTGTCTCCCATCCCTTAGCGTCTATGCTTATTGGGAGTTAGTAGGATAGGGATACCGGTGAAAGAAGACCCTACTACTTCATTTCAAGTTGTAATGCAGTAGGAGTTGAAGGTTTCTTGTTTCAGGTTTTCTGCTGATGCCTGTGAAGATCCAAATGGGGACTTCCATGTACCACTTACTGCAGGATTTGTGAAGGATGGCAGCTGACCTCATGTGTAGAGGTACTGTCCTCTCTGTATACTGCAGTGCCTCCAAGTCCCCACTATTCAGGCAGGGTTTTATTGGCTTGCAGAGAAAGGGTGTTGTGAAAGTATTGTCTGGTTAATATGGATCCAGGTACCCCCCACCATTCCAGTCCACATATGTTCTGTATTTGGATTTTTTTCCTTTGGCAAGTATTCTTTGTTGCATCTGATTTCTCTCTGTTCTTGTTTCTTGCTTGTGCCCGGGCCCTGGTAACTGGGCTGTGTGCCTTTGTGACTGCTCATTACTTTCTAGAATTTTCTGAACACCTTTCCTGGCTCACGGGGCCATTCATGCCTTTCAAGCCCTCCTCTGTGAAGGATCTGCTTTCCTAACAGGTGCATGTTGCTCTCTCTATTTTTTATCATGCTTGGAGCAGGGACACATGTTAGGTCAGAAACTAGGGACCCTAGATGAACTATTTCCCCCTTCTGCCTGCTTCCTGGGGGAGGAAAGTGTTAAACCTAGTCCTCCTAACAAAAGCAGATCCCCTTTATGCCTTGGGCCATGTTGGTGCACGTTGGCTTACAAGGGTGCGTGCTCCCTACCTGCCTGTCCAGCTGTATTTGCCTGTACACATCCTACGGTGCCAGACAAGCTAGTTAGCAGCCACTCAGAGGAATGATTAGATCCTTTGGTATGTTTGTCTTAGAATCTGTCAGGGACCCTAGTATCAAATAGGGTTTCATCCTCAACCACACACCCAGGCATCTATCCAGATCATTATAGAAGAAGAGTAACTGAAAGAAAGAAATATGACAGTAAGCAGTTAGGAATATATATTTGTAAGAATATATTTCTTCCTCCTTTGTAATTGCTGGAGTTCCATGAGGAAGGTAGAGATCAGATACCCACTATGTATTGAATTTTCTACTGCTCTATCCCTCATTCAACACTCTCTGGCTTGGTTTATAGTATCTTCATTTATCTGTGTTAGTATCAGAAACCTCAGCTTCATCTCTAATACATCCTCTTTCCCTGTTCTTCCAAAAGTTCGTTGTCTTCTAAATCTGGTCATCATCATGTTATTCTTATAGGGTTATGGTAATAATTTTCATTTTACAGATAAAGACTGAAGCTCAGAGGCACAGAACTCTTGCTGAAGTCACAGTGCTATTAGGTGGGAGATCAATGCTTAAACCCATATTTGTCTTTCTTCAGGGCTTCTGAAATCATTGACTTAACAAACATGCAGATGCCCAGTTTAGTAATAGCTGCTAGAGAAGAAGTCACAGTCTGTATTCAAGAACCCTCTAACCCACTGAGAGGGGAGATATAAAAAAAATAAAAGTACAATGGAGGAATATCATGGTTCCATGAGACTACAGAGAAGAAAATGGTTAGCATCTTGAGGGGTCAGGAAGTGCTTTACACAGGAAGTGACTTGTGATTTGATTCTCAAAGGATGGGAAGAATTAGACTAGAAAGGAAAGAGAATCTTGGCAGAGGAATGAGCAGGAAAAAAGCAATATAAATAAGAAGGGGCATGTGAGGAGAATTACACACTCCTCTGCCTGGTGATGGAGACCAGTGTCAAGGAGACTTTGGAGAATTTTACAGTAGATGTGCTAAGTGAGGCATCTCTGCTTCATCCTAAAGTAATGAGGAACTGCTGAAGTTGGAGCAGGAAAGAGAGGCAATCAGGAACATACCTTAGAAGACAAGCTGACCTACAGCATGGAGATATGTACTTGTGCATGTGTGTGTGCGTGTGTGTGTGTGCGTGTGTGTGTGTGTGTGCATGCATGTGGTGTGGTGTGAGTGTGTTACATATGATTAAGGGTGATTATATATGTGTGAGTGTATGCATTTGTATGAGTGGTTGTGGCTATGCAGGTGAGCGGGTATGTGTGAGTGTATGAGTGTGTGTATGTATGCATATGAACACTAAAAGCTATGGGAAACCATTAGAAGGCTTTTCCAATTGTTTAGAGAAGAAGTGCTAGGGGCCTGGACTATAGCAACAGCAGAGAGGATGGTGAGGAGGCAACAGATGTGACAAATAATTGTGTTAAACAATGGACTGGACTCAGAGACAAATTAATTGCTGGGGGAGGTGAGGAAAGGGGAGGTGTTTGCTACAATAATGATGAGGCTTCTAGTTAAATAACTTGGGTGAATGATAGTACCATTAACTCAGATAAAAAATGTGCATGAACAATGAGTTTTGGACACATTGGAGGAGAATGGCATGGATGCTGGGGATGGATGCAGCTGTTTTTTGAGCATTAGAGAGAGGGTGAATGTTGCTGGGGCAGTGGTCAGAAAAGAAAAGGGGTATACTAGGACAGGGTCAGGACTTGTGCTAATATTTCTGGCCAGCAAGTTAAGTTTGGACTGGAGAAGCCCCAGCTCCATCTGCAGAGCTGGTCCTCGCTCCCAGCTCTCTTGTCATGTTAACGGCCCTCTCTGCTTGTCACGAGTTAGGCACTGACAGCCTCAATGGTGCTGGTGATTTATCAGTGAGTGGAAAACGATAATTGACCATCATCTCACCTCACCTCGCCTTGCCTCAGCTGATAGAGAGAAATTTAACTGCTTCATTCCACTATAATTTCATGTAATTCTCCATCTTTTTCTCCCTCGTTTTTACTCAGAAGTTTACAAAAGTGATTGATGATTTGCTATCAAATATATAAAAAAGAAGCTAAAATATCATTGGACAGTTTAACAGCCTTTAAAATATAATGGTCTCTCTGGCTGGACACAGTCGCCAGAGAAGCCCAGAAGGTCAAGCTTTAATGAACTGGTGAGAATTAGAGAAGGAAAGTGAAAGTGATCAATGCGCAGAGCTGGCTTTACAGTCTACTGACCTTGGGGGAAGAAGAGATGTCATTATTTATGGAACCCCGCTAGGAATGTTCACCAGGCGGTCACAAGCCACCAGGGAGAGTGGCGAGTGGGACTGCAATAGGGAGCTGATGGTCCTGGGTCGCAGCAAGTAGAAGAGGCTGCTTGCTCTTAGCTGGATCTTTGCTTGTCTTCCCACGATACCTGCAGTCCTGAGCTTCTTGAAAAGGACTTCCTCCAACCTACAGCCTCAGGACAGTCCTGCCTTTGACCTCCTGCTAAAATCTAAATTCTCCTCCTTGTTATTATTTTTGGACCCAGGAGTCCTGATTTTCTTTCTTACACATTTGTTGAAAGTGGAGACTAGCTCTTTATATAAACTTCAGAATTTATCAGTGTGATATAACAAGATGAGAAGGAGAGGGGCAATTGCCATCTTTAAGCTACCTACCTTGTGCCATGCACTATCCTGGGCACTAGTCAATACATTTTCATTAGATTCTTTCCCTAACCCTTGAGATAGTTACTGTATAATGTTCATGTATAGCTGAAGAATATGAGGTTCAGAAGTTGTGAAACATAGTTTTAATGACCCTACCTGCTGGTATTCATGTCTTTATGTAACGCCCTCCTCTGGAGGATGGGCAGGATCTAGTAACTTACTTCTAACAGAATATGGCAAAGTAATGGGATATTACTCCTGAGATTAGGTTATAAAAAGGCTGCAATTTCCATCTTGTTCTCTTTTTGGCTCATGCTGCTGGATCCCTGCCACCATGGTGTGAGCTGCCTGAGAGAAAGGTCTGTATGGCAAGGAATTGAAGGAAGCCCCAGCCAACAGCTTGAGTTGAATCAAATGGTGGTAACAGCCCCATGAATGAGCTCATTTGGGCTTAAAATGAGACTGCAGCCTCAGCTGGTGCCTGGATCACAGCCTGTGAAGCACTGAGCAAAAGACCCAGCTAAGGCAAAGCTGCATTCCTGACCCACACAACAGTAAGATGATACATGCAAATTGTTTCAGAGTAACATGCTGTATTTTGTTTTTGGACAATAGATGGATAATTCAGATGAGTTACACAAGATGTGCAAAACAAAACTTTTCATTATAATATTTTTGACTTTAAAAAAGATTGGCATGTACTTGTATCTCCAGGAGATTCATGTTTGCTAGGCTGTAGGATCCTGAGATATGCAGAGGGCCAGGGTCTCAAGGAGAAATTGTGAGACCTAACTTTACCCCATTGAGGCCTTCTGGTGGAGCTGTGATATGAATGTCCAGTGACCGCCTTTCCCCTGCAAACTCTTTCCCATTAGACATATTGCACTTGGGAACATCTGCCCAGAAGCGCTCCAGTTGATTTAAGCATCTTTGCTTTTAATTTTTGGTAGCTTTCAGAGGAAAAGAGAAAAATAAGGTTAGTTTCCTGAAGTGTAATTGTTTCGGGCAGTTATTTATTAATGAAAAGGAACAACATGTCAACAAGGCACGAGTTTCTCTGTAGAACTAATGTTAGCTGAGGCGCAGGTTATAAGAAAGGTAAGCCCACTGTCAGTCTGCATTTGTCCAGTTCCATGGTACCCAATTAATTACCTGTGCTCTGGGCCCTGCTGGGGGGACAGTCTTTACCATCTCCCCGCTGAGGGATGAGGAGCTCTGAGGAACAAGAGAAGCACCATCTCTGACATGGTTCTCCTTCAGGAGGTTGGTGATCCTTGTAGATTTCTACAAGATTTTGATGACTTGTTCTCAGCCTGGGTCCCAAGATGGAGAAGAAAAGGGATGGGGGTCCATTGTTGAAGACAAAGGGTGCAGAACTTTGACTTCAGTTGTCACTGAGTTGTGTTAATGTATTATATTTGGAGTCAGTGAGATTACAGGAACTTACTTTAAGCTTCCTTATGTGTGAAACAAGGAAAATTATAGCACATAGCTCACAGAGTTGATGGATGAAATGCAATAATGTACATGGAAACTCATTTAAAGTAAATCACTCTATGAATGGCATGTGTGTATGTGTATGTGTGTGTGTGTGTATCTGTGTCAGTGTCTATGTCTGTGTGTCTGTGCATGCATATGCTTATGTATCTCCCTATGAGTTTGGTCATGTTCGGGTTAGCCTCATGGAGGGAATCCAAAGGAATCAAGTGACTTATCTGACTTATCTGAATCAAGCGACTTAACCTCTTGACTAGAAATTGAAAAGAGTGTGTCACTGGTGTTTTCTGCTGTGCTTAATTTAATTCCTGCTTAAGAGTAGTTTTAAGTAATGATTCCTTAGCCAGGATAGCCCCATGGCTCTCTGTTGTCCCCAAAGATTCAGGCAAGTCACCATTCTTAGAGTGTGGACTTTGTCCCCTTGCATGCCACAGTATCACTCAAGTCATCACTCAAGCTCCTCACTCAAAATAGGCACATCATAAGCCATATCTGCCCTTTTAATCTTGGAAGACAGATGTTTTTCCCAGACGCCCCTGAATAGAATTGCTCTGCTGTGCAAAATTGGTCATGAGGCTACTTGTACTATATGGAGACTTGAGAAAGTAAGTGCATGCCTTTTGGCTGTTTGTCTATCTTCCATAGTGGGGAGAAAGACAGAAGGGAGTTAGACATCGCTAAGTTATCTAATCCACAGAGTATGTGAATGTTAGAGCCGGAAGAAACCTTGGAGATGATCTGATTTAACTCAGTAAAAAAGAGATGTGAGCCCCAAAGAGGTTTATAGATAATTGAACTCACAAACTAAGTGGGCAATACCTATTATACATAGAAGGGGGCTGTATGAATTATTTCCATCTTTCACATGGATTATGAGGTATTTGAGGAGTACACAAAGCCCTGAGTTTCTCCCACCCGACAGTTACACAATTTTCTGGAATATGGAAGTAAATTAAGTTACAAAGATAAAAGAAAATGATAAGAATTGGCCTCCTAGGGTTGTCTTTTGTGCCCTGGAAGATTTAGGGTGAGCAAACTTATTCAAGTCCAAAAGACCACCTACTTCTTCCCTAAACAGTCATGAAACATTGCAAAGTGTGAGGGAGTTGGGGGGCTGTGAAGGCTGGGGGAGTTAATTCAGACTCAGCTGCAAGTATTTGGTAAGTGTCCAGACTTTGCCTAGTACCAAGTTAGGTCTTGTGGTAGACAGAAGACAGATGCAACCCACTTTGATTCAATTTGACTCAACAAACATATGTTGAGTGTGCTTGTTCCAGGCATGATAAATGATTGATGCTTTCCCTCCAAGTGCTCACAAATAGAGTGGATAATGCTATAAATTAAATATTGAGTATCCCCAAAAGGCCTGTGTGTTAAAGGTTTGGTCCCCAGAGTGGGAGGTGGTAGAACATGTAGGAGGTGGGACCTAGTAGGAGATTTTTAGTATTGGGACTGTGTCCTTGAAGGGATTGTTGGACCTTGACCCTCCTTTTGATCCTGTTCATGAGGTGAGTGGGTGAGGTTCTGCCACATGCACTTGCTATGATGTGCTACCCTGCATAGGTCTAGAGTGGCCAGACCAATAAATCATGAAAGAGAAACTCTCAAACTAAGAGCTCAAATGATTCTTTTCTCTTTACAAGTTAATCATCTCTGATGTTTTGTTACAGCAATGGAAAGGTGACCAATAGGTAACAACATAAATAGCTCATCAGAATACTATAAATTACTTGCTATAACATGGGCATGAACACAGTGCAATGAAAGCTTGTACCTAATCAGAGGGGCACTTTACCGTAACTGTTCTAGAGCCCAAAAGAAAAGAGAAAAGATTTATATCATGATGCTATCAAACAATCTGGGATGAAGAAACTGATAGACTGACCCCTCAAGGGTGTTAAATATGGGAAGTTCAGATAAAACCATGGAAGTTAAGGAGAGAGAATCTCAACAAGGACTGGGCCTTTTAACTCAAAGAGGACTTCCTAGGGCTCTGGACCTGGCCTAGGTCCTGGGACCTAGAAGACGCAACTTGAAAGAGGACTACAAGAGGGATAAATGGGTGGTAGAACTGAGCCAAAATAAGGAGATGAGACGTGTGAAATATTTTGAAGTCTGACTTGGTACCTGGAAGGCTCACAGGAACCCCCCTTTTCTACTTCTTTTCAAGATCTCTGCTTTCAAACCCCAAAGGATTTTCTTTTGTGGTTGTAATCTATGCCATTCCTCTTGACCTTTGGGTGAAGGAGCTTAACCTTCATGTCTATTCCTAAGAAAGAACTGTCAAAGTCTCTACAGAGAGGTTTGACTCCTGGAGATAACCAGTACTGCTTTACACCCTGGTCTTCAGTCTGGAAAGTTTGTAAAACACTGACTCTCACTCCTTCACAACTTCAGAAGATTAATAGACAAAATTAAGAATTTTTCCAAATATGAAAAAATGCTTTTGTCATTCAATGTGCCAATGTACTTTTAAAGAATTATTCAACATTCAATGTTCATGTCTGCCTCTGTATTATCTCTAGATTTTTTCCTTTCAGGGCATTTTAAGGTATTGAGAGCTCATGAAAGGTTCCAGATAAAGATGCAAGATGCTGAAGAATCAATAGCATATATTGAGTGCCTACTAAATGCCAGGCACTATTCCAAATGCTCTGCTTTACATGCATAACTCAGTTAAGGAGGAAATGGCCCTGTTGCTGTGATTACTGCGCCCCCATTGACTGCAGCGTTGAAATTGTAAGCTGGCAAAAGGTAGGAAGATATGCAGACAAACAGCATTTTCTAACAGTCAGGAAGGGACATGACCACTGGGCCCATTTTAATTATTTTGCCCACCTCCTCTTCCTTTCTCTGCAGCCATTTCAGCATTCTTCCTTGTACTAGCCGTGCTTTCTGTCCCCTCTCCACTAACTCCCAGGAGGCAGCAGCTTGACTAAGTGTCACTCACACCCATTTCCTGGAAGCTTCTCCACAGACAAGTGCTGTGGCTGGTTGAGTTTCCAAGTAGATCTGCTCCTGGGGAACAATACAGTCAGGCCAGAAGCCCAGGGTGGGAGCTCTCCAGAACAATGTCTGGTTGTCATGACGGCACGTTAGAAAACTGATCGCTTTACTCTGCCTAAACAGAAACCTCTGCATGTCACCACCAATCATGCAAACCAGACTCTTAAAATGAGATTAGGCTGAAACATAACCAATCTAACGTGGACTCTCCACTGCTCTATGACTTCATTTAAAGTTCCAGTGCCAGCAGGAAGAAAAAAAGAAATCAATAGTACATTTTCTTCATCATCAATTTTGCTTTTTGCTAAATGAAAATGTTTGTATTCCCTCCCTTGTTTCCTTCACCAAGGAAGAGGAAGATGTCACTTTTCCCCACCTTCCTATCCTTCTCCACAGTCGAACTCCTGCAAAGAGCTTTCTGTAGGACAGAGCTGTAGATATGGCCTTTCTTTACTAAGCACTTAAAAGTATCACACAGGATGATGGCTCAGTCAACCAGATATTTGAGAGTACAACAGTCCTTGCCTGGCAGGGTTCCATGCAGCGGCGGCAGGGCGCTGTCCACGCTCTGTGCATCCACTGCCTCTCCAGTTCTGGTAGCTGGATATTCGATACTGTATTATGCCCAATGTCTCTCATGGTCCCCAATGGCGCCTTGTGTCAGGCTGGGCTCCAAGGCTGTAGAAGGTAATCTTAGAGGGAAGGTGGGCCTATTCCACTGGTGATATTCTTTGTGGACTTTGGTTAATGAAGTGCCGAAGGGACATCATTGCGTGATGTTCTCACCTATTTACCAAGAGGATTTTGCTGAATAACGAAAGGACTCTTCCAAATCAATCCCTCAGTCATGACATTTAAGAGCTTTCAGTGAACTCCCATTGATTGGCTCCAAGATGGTCCAATCCAAGACTTTACTCAGTCGTATTTGGAAAGAAAGAAAAGGAAACATTTTGCAATAAAGGGAAGAAAAAATATAGTCGTTGGGCCAGAAACTCATTTCCTGAGGAGCGGGCGCCCATTGCCTTGCTCTCTGGGACTCACCCAGCTCCAGGAAGCTCGACCAGTCACTTAATAAGTCATTGAGGACGTGTGGTTTAATTAACTCGCCCAAAATTCCTCCTTTCCCTTTCTCACTTTTGCTATTAATATTTTTCGATATCTGATAATGCAGTGTAGTTAATTCTTTCTGGCTTTATAATGAACACTGCCATAATGAAAAAGGTTAGCAGTGCTTCAGGCAGCTTTTAATTATCCAGCCGAGCAGGTAAAAGCACTTTATTCTTCTCTTCTTTTCCCCTTACTTAGCAATTAATGGAGGAGCTCCATGGCACTTATTGTACCTTTTTTGTTTTCTAATGGATGATGCTGTATGGAGCAGGAAGGCCTTACTGTACCCCTGTTACTACCAACTGGAAACGTTGGAGCCTGCTGTAGTATTTCAGGCCTCTGACTTGTGGAGTGGAAGCGCTTCTGTACTGGCTGCAGGTTTACCTAATTAAAAAGCTGAATTACTTAGACTTTTGTTACGGAGTCCCTGTCTTGTATTTTTCTCTTTGCATCTGTATCTAGAGGACTCCCCCCCACCTCAAATGCTTTTATAACCCAGCTGGTCTTTCTTTATTGGAGGTATTTTCCTGGTTCTATTTAATAGAGTTTTCTTCCTTCTATTCTCCAAGATAACAGCAGCCATGGGGTCATTCTCCTTACTTTGCAGGCAGAGAAACTGAGGTCCAAAGAGAACACCTGCCTGGCCAAAGCCTTTTATCCAAATGTGATGATGTCACCCCTCGTGTGAAGAATGACACTGTCTTGGTTACTTTTGTTCTCATTGCTGCAACAAAATAACTGACATCCAAAGTGAAGTAAGGAAAGGTTTATTTCTTACAGTTTTTGGAGGTTTCAGTCTACACTCAGCTGGCTCCAAGGCAGGGTGGCGTGGCTGAGGGGCAGCTATTCATGGCGGCCTGCAAGCAACAAAAGCGAACAGGGCAAAAAGGTAGAAAGGAAAACATGCCTTCTTCCCTCCCTTATATTGTATGCTGGGTCCGCCCCTGGGCTGGTACAGCATTCACACCCACACCATTAATCCTGGTGCTAGACAACAAACCAATCACAAAGCTAGATTCAGCTGCCTCCCTAACTGCATGAGGCTTGGGGGCCACCTAGACACAAGCCATAACAGATATCATCAAGTTAACTGTAAAATTACCTTACAGAAGGGATGTGGAATGAGGGAGGCCTTTTAAAATTATGTGATACACTTTCAAGTCTATTAATAAAGTCAAAAGGGGAACATTTTTTACCATGGACAAAATTATTTGTATGATTCTTCCTTGCTCTCCAAATATGACACAAAAATTGTTCTGGGAGTGCACAACATATGTGTATGTGATTCGTGTGTGTTAATGGCTTGATAAAAGCTGAGTCTTTCTTAGACTCTGTACACAGATCTCTGGAGATGGACTGGGCCCATTTTCATGAGTGCAGGGTATTCTGAGAAGGAAGGCATGGAGACTCCAAACTCTCTTAAAATTCAAAGTTAAGGATGGTCTCAAGGTTTATAAAATGGTCCTGTGAAAAGTCTAGGCAAAGGAAAGACACCTACAGCATAAGATGGGAACATGCCAGGGGACTAGGCAGTGTAAGCCAGTGACCCAGGCCTGGTTTCCTGGACCAGGTCAGTCATTATCCTTAGCTGGTGATATATGTACTGGGAAGGAGGACCCAGAACCTGAGAATAAACTGAAAGAGATCACTATTAGGTCAGGAGTCCTTTTAAAGATGGCTTATGTGACATTCATCACTCAGGGGTACTTGTCTCATGTCTCTGTCTGATAATATCCCTTTCTTCATAAACTCATGGAAAGGAGGAATGAAGGGCATATTTCATTGCATACTTTATACCAAACATCTGGGCTGCTCTTCTCATCACATTCAGATTCAGGAACTTCTGGATGGATAAAGATCACTACTGCTTTTGTGGTAATAGGACCTGAGTGCCGAATGTAATAGATCCTTAGTACACATGCACACTTGGAAGTTTTGGTTGCTTGTGGCCCCTGTAATATGATCTTAATTAAGTTGAGGTTACAATATCAACTTGACATTTTTATTGCCTGTGCAAACTTTAGCAGTAGTAAGAGCAGTGCTACATGTGCAAAGCTGCCTGGAGGAGCAGCAAGAGATGCCCAGGCCTCCAAATCTCACAGAGCTTCAGAGAAAATTCTAGACTATGGCTTGCAGATACCACTGTGTTCTTATCTTAATGGGACCATGGAAGACTAATATTTAACTGTGTCTCCCTGTACAGCCACAGCCACACTGATGCTGGTAGAAGGAACTGAGGGTCCAGTGTTCCACCTGCTTTGGGGGAGCCTGACTGACCACATGGCCTGAGGCCTCTGAGGTTCTGGGGCATTGTGGGGGAGGGTGTTAGCTGCTGGATGATATCCAGGATTTTCTGCTAAGTGTTCAAGTTGGTGAAATCTGTCAAAACAGTTACCTGAACAGTACTTTGACATTTTCAAAACAATAGCACATCCATTAGCACAGTTGATTCAAATAATGCTTTCAAATGCCAGTCAGGAAAATGTTCCATTCTCCCCATTTTACTGATAAAAAACCCCAAAGCAACAAGAGGTTGCCTCCCTCTAATAAAGGAAAGTTCTCAGTTGGAGGCAATTTTGGTCACGTCTGGAGATATTTGTTGCCATCATTGGGCCGATGGTAGGTGCTCCTGGCATCTAATGAGCAGAGTTTAGGGATGCTGCTAAACATCTAGAATTCATAGCTTAAGCCCCTTATAACAAAGAGTTACAGACTTTAAAATGTCCATCATGCAGAGGTTAGGAAATTCTCACCTAGGCCCATATATCTGGTCAGAGGAAGTGCTAGTGATTTGTAGGATTGGTGTCTACTAATCTTAGCACCTGCCATTTGTTAAATATCTGTGGGAATCAAGTGCTGTTTTAAGAGCTTCACACCCAACAATTCAATCTGCAAAACAGCCCTGAGTGGTTTCACATCAATGCACTGAGACTCAATGTCTTTTCAATAATAACTTTCCAAAGGGAATATGGCAGAATTAGTGGTAGAACCTGTGTCCTCTTGCCCTGAGCCCTTTCATACCGCCACCTTTCCACATGCCCCCTACATCTTAACAGAGAAAGAAACCCTGATCAGTTTGACCAGTGCCACGTGTAGAATAGTACTCCTTGTGGACTTTATGATAAACTGGTTAATTTTTATATGATCAAAAGCTGCAAGTCTCACTATAGAAAGCAAATTTTCAAGAGTATTTGCCCACTTTTTTACTTTTCAGGGAAAAATTCGAGATGTAGGGAACCTAGTGAGCTCCAATTTTTGTACTCATTTTTTTCCTCTTATACTTAACACAATAAATGTAAACACATCATTAATTCGCTAGTTTATACACTCACTCAAAAAATTTTCATCAAGCTGGGTAGGTGATATATGCCTATAATCTCAGGTACTTGGGAGGCTGAGGCAGGAGGATTGTAAATTGGAGGACAGACCAGGTAATTTAGTAATGTCTGTCTCAAAATGAAAAATAAAGGTTTGGGAATGTAGCTCAGTGTGAATGCTCTGGGTTCAATTTCTAGTACCACACAAAAAAGCATATTTTGACAATCTGTGGTCTTTTATTCTCAAGTTACTGCCATTCTATTGGCTCGAACAAACCTAAAAAAAATCATTATATTACAATGTCCTCAATATAGTGATAAAAACGTGGCCAAACTTTCAGAAGAGCACAGAAAAGGGTCTACAAGCAACCTCTGGGGAATGGAAAATTGGACAAAGTGCCTGGGAGGTGACAACTGAGTGGAATATTAAAGGCAGAGATTGAATTAGCCAAATAGAGAAGGAGAGAGGGGATAACATGAAAATAGAGAGTGCAAGGCATATGCTGGGAAGTACAGGCAGTGAAACATTGCTGGGATAGAAAGCATATGCAGGGGGTAGTGGAGATGAAAGTGGATACGGACTCACACCTGAAAGAGAGACTTGCAAATGTTAGAGGGACAATGAAGAGAGGAATAGGTTTTAATGTTTAGGATACAAAAGTCTTAAGGAGAGTCACCTAATACTTTTGATTAGATTATGTTTAATCCACGGGTAAACCAGGCTGGGAGATTTTGGCAGGAGTCTCAGGCAAGAATCTACACTACTAGGAATTGAAGAAGACTTGTTGCATGAGGTGTCTGTGGCACATCCAGGTAGCTCCATCTGTCCAGTGGGAAACTGGATATACTAGTCCAAGAGATAGCCTCAAGGTGGGATTTGGGCATCATCAGTGTAGTCAGCTGGCTCAAGTGTCAGTCCCAGTCTAATTATCTGTGATCAGAGTGTTGTGCAGATTTACCAACACTGCTTTTAGGAGTGCACCCACAAAGATGGTGAGAGGAGTTTAAAGAAGTCATTGAAAGTTAAACAGATAGCCCCAGATAAGACAGTAGAGGCAATCTCACTAGACATTCTACTCTAGATAAACACCATGCAAAGCTTTGTGGGGAAGGCATCTTCTTCCCTCCACTATGATGAGAATGGCTGTTCTTTGGGACTATTCACCAACTTTATAACCTTCACCACTACCAACAGTGCCACAGCAGTCAGATTCTCCTTTTCAGCCTCCCTGTGTAGAGTGGCACAGACTGACCGCAGGAGCACTTCTCTGAGATAGGTGAAGAGCTTAGATTCAGACTATTCTTGATCAGAATATTCAGAGCCATGACCCATGGAAGGTCATATCTGGCTGGAATCGAGACTCCTGTCCCAATCCTGAAGATCACTGGATTTCCTGCATCATTCTCCTTTCTACTATGTCATGGTCCTTCGTACATGACAGGGTATGGGCGTGTATGCAGTCACATGGTCACACATGATTGTGGACATACCAACGACTATGAACGGCCCTCGTCCCCCTAGCCCACGCACAGACTCTGAGTTAGAAAAACATGTCTTTCCATATTAACACCTGGCACCTGGTATAAAATAAATCCAGCCTTAGTAATTATTCTAGAGCTTTGCGGCAGCTTTCTTCTGACCAGTGTTGAAGGCTGGTGCCAGTCACCATAACTAGGTGTGAATTAACGCAACAGCGTCCATGCCGCAGAGCCTCCTGGGCTTGTATTTGAAACACAGGGCTGTGTTTTAGAGCCGTGGATAAAGTTCATTAATAGGTGTGAGCACAGTTCTCAAAGGGCAGTTCTGCCATATTTCCAGTCACTGTTCAGAATTCTCATTAGTCAATTACCCTGCTCCCGCCTGCCTGGTTCCTGTGGTAATGTGTATTTTAAAGCCCCTGATAAGACACAGCATGTTTTAAATATACCTTAATGTATTGGAAATGCACGAGCCCCCTTCGGGTTTATATATCTTAACCACTGGCCAATTTTGCAAAGTTATAAATAAATGTTACAGGCATCAGCTGCAGTAGTAGAATCAGCTGGGGATACTTAAAAGCCAGTCTAAAGTCTAACTTACCTTTAAATCTGAGATATCAAGCATGGTGAGCAAAGCAGGTAGGAATATGCAGATGATTTCCTGGTAATAAAATCAATAACCTTGACATATGAAGTAAGATTGAGTGGGAATAGGGTTGGTGGGGGAAGCAGCTTGGTTGAATTTACAAGTATTTATGTGCAAGTGACTGTGCAGGGCATTGTGGGGATAAAGAAGGATTCTGGCTGTCAAAGGTTTGTAAACATGCATAAGGTGATGAGAGATGAGATAAGGACACAGAGCATCAGAGGTTGAGTGACTCCTGCTGGAGAAGGACAGAATGTGACAGGGTCCAAGAGAGAGGGTCCCAAAAAGATTTCTTTGAGCACTGGCAATCAAGATAAACTGAGAAATGGGTCAGATTTTATAGACAGAGAAAGGAAATGTGAAAGTGGTGAGGGTAAAAGCATGAGCAAAGAATGGGAGATGATGTAGTTCACGCCAGGGTGCGACCAACAGTCCAGCTGGGTAAGACTTGAGTGAGTGTCGGGGGAGCAATGGAAATAAGGCTGGAGGGCAGCTAGGAGCCAAGAACTGAAAGGCCTTGGGTGCTAAGGTAAAGAGTTTTTAAAGAACTCAGTAAGAAATGGACAGATCATTAAAAGCTCTTGAGCAGGATAACAATAAGATAAGTCACCTGGGGTCTAATTTGGCGGTAAGGTACATAAAGGACAAGAATGAGGAGATACAGAAAATGAGGAGGCCAGCTGGCGCTCTGGTTCAGATGTGTCCACCGAATTTCTTGTGTTGGAATCTTGATCCCCATTACGATGTGTTAGAAGTGGAGCCTAACTAACAGGAGCACGGCTCTCGTGAGTAGATCAGTGCTGTTTTGTGTTCATTATCATAGAAGTGGACTCATTAGAGGAGGATGAGTTTGACCCCTCTTGCTCTCACTTTTGACCATGCACCTGCCACCATGGTATGACATATCCAGCAGACCCTCATCAAATGTCAGCACCTTGATGTTAGACTTTCCAGCCCTCAGAACTGTGTGGAGGTAAACTTCCGTTCTTTATAAATCACTCAATTTCAGACATTCTGTTATAGCAGCACGGAGCAGATTAAGATAGCCAGTTATTGACTAGTACGCAAGAGGGAGAAGAAAACTCTGAACAAGTGTTTGAACGGTGGGTTGGAGGAGAAGCAGCACCTCAGAGAGTTGTTTTTGAAAGAAGGGAGATGAACAAGAAGGAAATGTATGTGTGTGCGTGTGTGTATGTGTGTGTGTATGTGTATGTGTGTGTATGTAGTCCAATTCCTGTAACAAATCAACTGGGAAGGAGATAAATATGTATAGACATAAATGTATATGTGTATCTATATAGATGTACATATGAAGTCATATGTGTATATTTGTATATGTATGTACAATGATATATATCTATATCTATAGTTATGGATGCATGTATATAAGCAGTCCCTGAATCTGTGGGTTCTATATACATTGATTCAATCAACCATGGATTGAAATATTTTTTAAAAATATGTCTTCATCGAACAAGTACAGACTTTTTCTTTCTTGTCATTATTTCCTGAACAATATAGTGCAATAATTATTTACATAGAATTTACATTGTGTCAAGTATAATAAGTAATCTAGGGATGATTTAAAATATAGGGCAGGATGTATGTAGGTTATATGCAAATACTACACCATTTAAGCAACCACAGATTTTTATATCAGGGCAGGAGTCCTGGAACCAGTCCCCCTGGATATCAGGGGTGACTGTATACACACTCCCACACACATGCACACACGCTCTCACACACATGTATAGACATACACATTTACATCTGCGTATTATCTATCTACCTACCTGCCTGTGTACCCAAGAGATTTGCTACAGGAACTGGACCATACACAATTATGGGCACTGCTTAAACAGATTTTGAGGGATGACCATCTTTCATATGATGCAGGAGCTGCAGCCCACAGGGCAGGCAGTTAAAAAGAGAGGAGAGATCTCTCTCTCTCCTGTATTGGGATACCAAGGATGAGCTGACCCATCCAGAGGAGCTGAAACCCTTGAACATAGACAGAATCAGTGCCAGTTCTCACTGTCTCCAACCCTGTCAAACTAGGTATCCCACAAGGGAAGATGGTACCCTTACCATGGAGCTAAAGGCACACCTTGCCCAGGAGTCCAGGGCGGTGAGAGAGGGCCTCAGGGTGTGGAGTAGTTACACAGCCAGCAGGTGTCAGGCACTGAAGAGAAGTGAGAACTGAAGAGCCACAATATGTGTGAACAAAACCAGCTTCTGCCCCAACCCACTGGCTATCAAACACACAGTGACTGCTGCTTCCCTTCTGCCCTCCAATTCTTGCAGGAAGATACCTCTTTTGGCTCTTCCTAGGCAGAAATCTACAGGAGGAGTTCTGGGAAATGTAATTCATCTGATTAACTGACTCTGGAGTGTAAAGCCAGTACAGCCAATAAGGGTGAAGGGAATGGAACAAAAGAGGAAGAAGAGTGGGATGGGAGCTAAAAATAGATTAATAACCTGACTTCTCTAGCAAGCAACCTTCAATCCATCACACAAGCAGACTCTGAATTTGACTGTAAGCTCGCTGAGGTCAGCGTTTTTGCTTCATTTTTTTTGTTTTCCTCCATAGCTCTCAAAAATAATCAGCTAGTCTATATCCACTGTACTATTTTATATTTTTATACTATGTATGATGCATGTGAATTTATTGATTATACAGCACATCTTCAAATAGGGTGTATTATTATTCCCATGTTACACCCGGGAAGCATGGGACTTGGGGAGATAAGTAACAGGTTCAAGGCCACATGGACCTTGGAATGGTGGCACAAGTTTGTAATCCCAGCACTCTGGCAGACTGAGGCAAGAGGATAGTGAGTTTGAGTCCAACTCTGGCAACTTTGTGACCTATTAAGACATATATCAAAATAAAAATAAACACAATCAAGGATCCAACTAGCCAGCCTTTCTGGTAAGCCACGCAGACCATGCAGGACCCAGGGAGACAAGGAAAAGCCAGCAACTTCCGAGAATCAGCCACGCTGGGACTAGGAGGAGCCCATCAAGGATCCAACTAGCCAGTCTTTCTGCTAAGCTGCGTAGACTGTGTGGGACCCAGGAAGAGAAAGAAGTCAGTGCCTCCTGTAAGCCTACTGGCATGCAGGCTGAAAATCACCAAAGCCTCTCACCCCATAAGCCACCAGCTGGTTTGGAGGTCAGCCTGAGCTGATAGCAATTGAGGTACAAAAAGCACCTGAAGGATTGTATTGTTAGGTTGAATTTACAGGCATGGGGTTGACAGTCTGAGCATGTATAGGAAGGATAACGGTATGCAATATGGTAAATATGGGGGGGGTTCTGTCTTGTTTTTAAAGTCTAATAATATTCTCACTGTTTTGTTCTATTCTTACTCTTTTTTTTGCTTTACTCAATATTCTGTTTCAATTGGTTTTATTCTGTTTTAGTTTGGTCTGATTTTTCTATTAACTGATGGAATGGAAAGCTACTGTGAGTATAACAAGATATACTATAGTAGCCATTGTTGTTTTCCCATTACCCTGCTTTGATATTCTGTACCAATTTCACTGCTGTGTTTTGATTGGATTTATTCTGTTTTGTTTTGTTTTGTTGGGTTTTACTATCTTTAAAATGAAAAAAAAACTTTTTAAATAAAAATAAACAGCTGAAGATGTAGCACAGGGTAAAGGTTCTAGGTTTAATCCTCAGTACTGAAAAAGTAAGAAAAGCTGTATGGCTAGACAGTGGCAGAGTCTGTATTTGCACCTCATAGTGTGATCTGACTCCAAAGCTTCAGTTCTTGGTCACTAAATATCAAACATTCTCAGTATACAGCAAAGGGCTAGGTACCCACAGAAGGAATTTAATAGCAGTAATTATGGATAAGTGTTGATGGATGAAGCAATGGATGGATAAATGGTGGATGGATGAGCAAATAGTAGGACTGGGGTGTCTAGGAAAAACTGGGAGTACAAGGGACATAGAGAGCTGGAGGAGGGGAGCACAAACAGCACTTACAAATCCATAGTTGACTCTGCTGTGCTGACCTTTGGTGGGGTAGAGGGGAGGTAATCAGAATGAACACCTGATGATTGCTGAGTCCAGTGTTCTTTTACTGGTGAATTAGTCCACAGGCTCTTTCATGAAAAGCTGTGCTTCCAGTGGATCATCATTTGTATTATTTACCAGAGCTGTGTAAGCAGTAAACTAAGGATCAGGTATCTGATGCCTAATTCTGCCTTCACAAGCAACTTGGTGGTGAGCTTTAGTATCTAATTCTCCATCTGCCCCTGCAATGAGAATGCTTACCATTTTTCAGGGATCTGTTCTTTACCCTGTGCCTGAAGTTCAGACAGAGGAAAATGAGCCCAGCTCTTTGCTCCTCAGTTAACTCAAAATCATTGGCCCTGAATGAATGTATTGTACCTCTTAGAAACAGGAGTAGTGCCTGGTCCCTTCAAGACTGCTCCGGAGATGTGATTAGTTCATTCGATTCTGGCCATACCAGAGCCCCCCCTTGCCAGCCTTCTCCTCCTGGAGACAGGTGACTGCCCAGAGTGAGAGCTAGTCTCAAAGATAGTTTGTCTGCCTTCTCTCCCAAGCTTCCTGTATTAGGAAATGAACAGCATCCATCCACACTCTCCCTGCTCTTTGGCAGGCTTATCTGTGCCCTCTCTGTGAGGTTCCAGGAGCTGTGACATTATCTTCCAACTCCCAGGAGAGGCTCTGGACCACAGTTTCGAGCCCTGAGAATGATAAATATGCAGCAAGGGACAGTGCCAGACAGGAGAGCTGCAGCACTGGTGTGATTGACTGGCCTGGGCCAGCAATGCGGGGCAGGGTGATCCAGAGCCTGGCTGGGGTTGCTTCTCATGCTCAAGCATCCTTAGTGAGGGACTTGGTGCACGAAGCTCCATTTGCCAACTTTAGGAGTTAAAAGCTGTCATTTATTTGTATGTCTGCATTCTCCAGGGCTGACTCAAGAGGCTTAGAAATCCCCTGGCACCTGAGCATCCCACTGGCCACAATTAACCTGTTCAATACTAGGTCAGCAACTTTGCAGAGGAGGTTTGCTTATAGAATGTACTGGCACTGTTGACTCTGGTCCAGAGAAAGCCTGGCATGTCCCTAGTGGCAAAAGAAAGCTGGGGGCAAATTCTTCCCACATCACAGAATCTGGAGGCTAAGTGTGACAGTTAGAGGTCATCTGGTCCATCCATTTGCCTTCAGGCAGGCCTGAACATAAACCAGCCTGGACAGATGAGAATCTGTGCTCTTTCTCAGCCTTCAGAAACCTTTGCTTGCAGAAAGACATTTCATGTACCCCCTTACTATCTAATATTCCTCAACCTGGAGACAGTTATCCTTAGAGCTCCTCCATATTCTTCCCACTGCCAGTGGTTCTCTGATTCATTTATCAATGGGCTTGAAGGAAGAACCTGTCATGTGCAGTAGGCATGGGATGCTAGAGCTTGCACGAATGGCTTCTCTGGAGTCAACATCTCTTCCATCTCTGGGTTCAATGATGTCATGTTGGTTGCTTACAATCAGCTATGGTATGAATATTTGTACCATGGTGTGTGAAGGTATGAACAACTATTTCAAAGAAAACAAGAGACACAATCGTATCCATTGTTGATTTCCTGTTGTCTTGTTTTGAAGTCCTGTATTGCTTGCATTGTTCTGTTCTACTCTGTTTTGTTTTGTTCTGTTTTAATCTCTTTAAAAACAAGAATATTTGCACCATCGAAATAGGTCTAATGTTATAAATTGGGGCTCCATCCCACCACCCTGCCCAGAGAGCCAGTTGTTGAACATTTACCAGAATATAACTAGTTGTATGTAGCAATGCTTCTTCATAGAACTTAGGTAGCAGTTTTCCACTGTACACTTCACTTCAGTGACTTTAGCTTTCACTTTAGTACCTTTGAGTAAAGCTCACTCATAGACAACTCTGTGATTTTTCCAGAGAGCTGAGGCTGTGTCCTGCATTCCCCACTACACAGGGCTTTTTGTACACTGGTTGCATGTTAACCTTGTGGTGAAGGGGTGAAGGAGTGAAGGGCACATAACAAATCATCAGCCTGAGTGGCTCTGGGTTTTCATTGTCTAAGTACTAATGCAATCGCACTGTTTGAGTCAAATTTGCCAAACAGGAGAGATGTTTATCTGAGTTGACTTCAGGATCGTACAATTCAATTCAAGAAGGATTTATGAAACATCTATTCAATGTTCATCCTGGTCTAGGCTCCAGAGCCAGAGAGAAGGGAATGTTTATGAGTAGCAGCACCCCATCACTTCTATTTTCAAATAACTTGCAATTTGATTTGAAGATATGCATTCAAGTGGAGAGTTAGAGATCAATATGAATTCTCTGAAAGAGTTGTGCTCGAAGGAACTTGAGTGATCATAAAACACAACAGTTATAATATGAGGCTCTGGGTCCAGTTCCATTTGGTAACTATGTGAGCTAGGAAGAGTTGCTCCATCCCACTCACATTTCTCATTCTAAAGAGATAATGCAATCTGCCTCATACTGTAATTGTCAGATGCAAGATGTATTATTGCTTATAAAGCACTTAGCACATTGCCTGGAACATAGCATGTATAAAATATATAGATGATCATCATTAATTACATCATATAACCTTATGCCCTCTTTTTCAAAATGAGGAAACTGAGCCACAGAAGTGGGAAAATGACCATTTGTCAATCACTCACAGGCCTGAGATAAGCAGCAATAACTAATTTTACTTGTCAGTCTTAATGGTTTACATCTTGATGTCCACCCAAAGTCCCATGTGTTCATAGATAGGACACTGGGGAGGTAATTGGCTCATGGGTGTATGGTACTTATTGGTGGATAGGTCCAAATGTGATGTTGGGAGGTGAAGACTATTTAGAGAAGGTGGGTCACTAAGAGCATGGCCTATAAGGATTTATCTCCCTCCTGTTCCTTTGATCATTCTCTGCTTCCTGTCTGTCATGCCATGAGCTGTTTCTCCTCTGTCACACCTCTCTGTTATGCCTTCCTGCCTTGCAGCCAGCCAACTAGAGTCTGAAATCTCTACACACTGTGAGCCAAAATAAACTTCTCCTCCTTAGGCTGTAGGTGTTGGGTATTGTGTCTCAGCGATGAGAAAGTAACTAAGGCAACAATAGAGTGAGGGCACATGCTACAATAACATGTCCCCAAATCTCAATATTCTGTGCCTCAATACAATGGTGTCATTTAACGTTCATGCAAAGTTTGATGCAAGGCAGGGGATCCTTTGCCATTCTGCAGGTGCACGGTCTGGAACCCGTGGTCTCCAAGACCATCACAGTGGTGCAGATACAGATGGAGGAGGGAGGCCAGCTCCTAGTTACTGTGTCTAGTCTCTTGGTCAGAACTAGTGGCATTGCTCCTGCCCAAGAAAGGCCGGGAGTATCTGCTGGCACAAGGCCATTTGATGCACAAACTGTCTGCTGAGAGAATGATGTTTCAAGTTGATGCAGAATGTATCGAAAGGAAGCACATGAGTAAGTGCTTAATAGCAGTTCAGTACTGTATGTTAACAGCTTGTGATTAAGTAGCTTTGTGAGGGGTATAGACAAGTACGATACAAGATTAGAAAAAGAACAGATAAAAAAGGAAAAAGAGCTGACTATTTCCTGTTGAAGGGATATTACCATCTCAAGACCTAGGAATAGAGTAAGACCAGAAAAGGTAAGGTAGAACCAGGAGAAATGGAGAAGAGATGTGGAGAGAAAGCCCACTACATAGTATGGACAAGGAGCAGGACGTACAGTGAATTTCCTGAGCATTCTGAGGACCTTGACCACATCCACCCATCATCGCCAGGGATCAGGTCAGAGGAAAGGAGAACACTGCTGTGTCCCAACAGCTCAGGACATTGTTCCTGCCCCTTCTTCTTGCCTTCATTGGGGGAAACTTCCACAGATCTTGGGTTCCTGCTTGGCCTTGAAACAAAAGCTTCACCCTGAAATACAGCATGGTAAGA
The DNA here is from genome assembly GCA_004365215.1 of Cuniculus paca. Taxonomy (NCBI): domain Eukaryota; kingdom Metazoa; phylum Chordata; class Mammalia; order Rodentia; family Cuniculidae; genus Cuniculus; species Cuniculus paca. The sequence continues at coordinate 30,056 of RJWT010001610.1, forward strand.
ATAGCACTGAATGCAAAACTGAGAAACAAAATTTCCTGTTCCCATTTTGGCCATGATAGGCTATGTGACTCTGAGCATGCCTCTCCACCTCTCTGGGCTGCAGTTCTCCTTGGTAAAGTCAGGTGTTTCCTAAGCCCCTTCCACATCTGATTCTCTGTTGCTAAGCCTCTTGTAGCCATCACTTATAGAATAGGGTAAAATCCTTAGAGGGACAGTCTGGGATTCTCCTCTGGGTAAAGATCTAGGAGCAAGAGGATTTGACCAGGAATATAGCAGCTTAGAGGGTGAGCAGGATTTAACGTGGCACACGCAAATCTTTGGTGAGAGGCCAAGCTGCCATCAGAATGGAGAAAGAATACCGAGGCATCTCTGGAAGCTGGACCCAGGCTCATAAATCTCAGCACTGACATATCAATCAGTCAGTTCAATCAGTTGCAACATTTTTTCCTTTGGAAATAAATAAAGATGAAGGCAGTAGGTACCACACAAGGAGGAACCTCAGAGCAATGTGGAGTTACACTGCCATTGGGTCCTGGAGCTGGATTCTGATTTATGGAGCAAATTGAACTTGATAAATCGAAGACCTCAATCCAGTGGGTTTAGGCTCTTGTTTCCTAAATGAGAACTTAATGTTGTTCACTCATTCATAGGTAGGATGCTACAGTAGAGAGTTAATATATAAATCTGCTACTTACAGCGGTCCCTATGTTTGTTTCTTGAAAAACAAACTTATAAATCATTCTCATCTCAGATGAAAACTTTCCTGGTATAAATTGTCACCTTCTTTTTATAAATCTCACATTTAGAATCCCTCCTGGTCGATCTGACCTCACACATTTGGAGCAGCAGAGCAGTTTGTAAAAGGGCTTAGTCTGACTGGGAATGCTGGGAGTAGCTGGAAGTAATGGGAGGGGTGGGGTGGGGAAGCCCAGGAGTAATTTGCTCCTCATCTATCCTTGGGCCTATTTATTATTTATTTATTTTATAGCCTATCTGGCTTTGAGAGTCCACTGATTAAAAAAATGTTTTAAGTCAATAAAATACACAGCTAGAGATGGATTTTGGAGCTGGTTTATTAGGCAATTTCCTGTATGGCTCCTTGGAGGAGTACATAGATCTCAGCACCCTGCTCAGAGATGAGTTCTCATCCTGATTTAACCCTCAGGTACCTTGAACCCACCTCCGGAGGTGTAGCAGCCTGGTGTTCCTTTTGGCTCCTTGGCTTGAACTTTTGCTCAGGGAAAGCTCTTCCTTCCCATTTCTGAGGCTTCTGCAGGCACCACCCAAACCCAAAAGCACCCCTGCTGCTTCAGAGGTCTCTGTTCTCCCCTTCTGCCTCTATTCCTTTAGGACAGCACCACCTCCAAGAAGTCTTCTCTACTTGCACATACTGGTGGACACATTTGCATTTGTATTAACAAACAACAGGAAGTAGAAACTTTATCACAAGATGAGCGCATAAGGAAGTCAGTTGTGTTTTTAGAACTGGCTTCATGCTAGGGTGTAGACAGAGACTTCTGAGCAGTGTAGACTGAGGTGGAGCTGGAAATGTTGAGTTTTCTCTTGGAATGGGCTTCCATTTGCCTGCCCACTTTCCTTCTTATTGCCCAAAATGGCTTTACCCTACTCTTCTATGCCCCGTTCTTTCTCTCAGCCACCTCTCCCCCAGCCACCTTTCTCCAGAGCACTCTAGGCCCAGGCTCGCTCGCTTTTTAAAGAGGAGATTAGTCTCAAAGAATGTCTTCATTGAAGAGCTGAAGAGGTTCCATTTGAACCACGGGGTGCCTCGCTTAGCACATTGAATAGATTTCTGAAATGTTGCAAATAAAATGAAAAAAGAGAGAAAGAAATCCTCCCTTAAAAAGCACTGGTGGAGTTTCTATTTAAAGCAATCTTATGATAAATCCATTTTCAAAGAATTGCTCCAGTCCCAAGCAACAAATTTGCAGTTTTTTTCTTCTTCCTGGACATTTCCACCTAGCAAAGAGTAATACTAACACTACTGACGAGCTGTTCATCATATCCCAGGCATGAACTATAGTATGTGTGTGTGCATGCCTACATGTATGAATATGCACACATATCCCCCTATACCTATGACACAGGTCTTGCATTGTCCCCACTTAGCAGAAAAAGAAACTGAGGCATGGAGAAATAAAGTTAGCATAGTTAGTAAGTGATAAAGTCAAGATGGCTTACTAGCAGTTCAATATCAATGTGTCCAAGACCAAAGTTGTCATATTTCTACCTTAGCCTGTTCAGATTTGTCCTTTTCCTTACTTCTGTGTCTAACACCATAGCTTTCCTACTTAGTGAGCAGAACTAAACCTGTTTTCCTTTCCTTACTCCATCTTTACTTGCTCTGCCCTCACAGGCAATGGTCAAGTGCTATTGCTTTGAGCACATCTCTACCCTCTGTCCCTCCCACATTTCATTTCTTCACCTCCCCTTCCCCTCTTTCCTGCAGATGCTCCTCTGTTCCTCTCTTGCAGTAATGCACTATCCAGCATCCCTCTACAGCCTCTTTGTGTCACACCCACCATCCTGCTGTTCACCAGTGACCTTCCTAAATCCTGTGCCCCACAGTGCCATGCTCCCTCTACACTTACCTTTAAATGAACAGTCAGCAGTGGCCTATGGAGAGGGCAACATTTGGTCAAAGTCCAGTAGGAAGTGAGGCAGCAAAACATGGAGGTAGCGAGAGAAGGGCAATGAAGCAGCTGGATAGCAGTGTGAAGCCCAAGACAGCAGGGCTGAGGATGTATAGAAAGAGAGAAAGCTACAGGTGCAGCCTGGTCTTCTTCCCTGGAGTCTGAGGCCCTGGGCTCCTCTCAGCCCTTTACCCACTCTAAGTCCACTGCTTTCTCTCCCTTGTCGTCCTTGCCCTGTGTGCTCCTGCCTTAGACCAGCTTCCATCCTTCTCTCTATTAGGCACTGGCAGCCTGTTGCTCCCCTCTCTCCACTGCTGACATTGTCTCTGCCAGCACTCATTTGCCCTTCCCCTGGGCTTCTGGGGACCTCTAGTTCTCTAAAATGCCCTCTCTTTCTCCCCTCAATTACAAACCTGGCCTATATTTTGTTTCTTTTGCCAGCTACTTGGGGGCTGAGGTCTGACCTGGTAGATTCAACCACATGCTTTGTACAGGACTCACACAGAAGCACATGAGACATGACCTTTGCCTTGATGAATGAAGCAGAGAGGCACAAAAAGGCCCAAGTCCACTAGAGTACACTGGTGAAGAGCTGGGGTCTTTGTGTGAACTTGGGGGAAAGGAGGAAGGAGGCAAGATGCCATACACAAAGTGGAACTCAGAGAATGTGTACTTATCTAGTTAATCTCTTGATGATTCTTTTGTTATAAGAGAGTGTTGTGGTCAGGGTTTTCAGGGAAAACAATTTAATACAGGGCACGTAACTTATAGGATTATTTTATCATAGTCACTCAAAGAGTCAAATGCAAGAGTGCAGAAAATCTGTCCACACACTAGAGACCCAAAGAATCCAGCTGGATCCCATGGCAATGTCCTACATGAGTCCAGCTGAAGACCTAGCACCCATGACAATGCCCTCCATGAGTCTGACTAGAGGCCTAGAGCCCATGACAATATCTCATGCAAGTCTGTTTCATGGATCTGTGCTGGGAAGGCCCAAAGGTCAGTAGTAGAAGTTAGTAAGTCTGTGTCAGCGGGATGAAGGATCTATGCCAGCAGACTGAGGGATCTGCACTGGAGCTAGAAAGCAAAGCTCAAAGTAAGGACCAGAGCTCCCCCAGAAAGTACCACAGTCATCCTCAGTGACAACAAGGTCCCGAGCTCCTCTGATGATGAGAACAGCCAAGCTCATATCAGGAAAGCCAGTGTGACAAGCTTCTCCAGGAAAACCAACAGCATCAGCTCTTCCTCTTCAGTTCTCCTTTTTATGTTATTGGCAACAATCCTCAGGTGGCCTTCCACACCCAGCTCCACAGTGATTCGGTTCAGCTTGGTGTTACAGGTTGACCACCAGTTGTCAATCCACCACAGAGATTTTTAAAATATTTGTTTGGTTTAAACCAATTTAGATGATTTCAGTGTAACACACACACACACACACACACACACACACACACACAATGTTCTGTTGTGAGCTAATGAGTGATTGTTGATATGTTGATATGTTATCTTGGACATTTTCTCAAGGCTGTTTGGTGTGGTAGATACGTGTATTTTGAACTCCTAGAGGATTTCTTTTTCCTACTGTTGTATTCTCCAAAGAACAGGGAATCATGTTAAATTCCAATCCACATTTGTAAATTAGAAAAAGGGAGTAGGGCTTTCACTCTCTCCTTTCACCTAAGCATGGGCCAATTTTAGCCTAATTTTTCTATCTTGTAAAATGGAAGAATGAAAAGATAATTAAATCTTATTTTTTAAGATCTCTTAAAAGTCAACATGTAAATGATAACCATCTTTAATCTGTGACCTTGGGTAGGTCCATTAAAGCCTTCTGATTTCAGTTTTTTCAATATATAAAATTGTACCTGCCCTCAAGGATTGCTGTGAAAGAACAATGAAACCATGTGTGTTGAATGCCTAGCCTAGATCTGGGCACACAGTCTGTGTCTATGACTGGCAGGCATTGTGGCAAATCACATGCGGTTTACTGAACATTGGAAGACAGAGATAATTAGACAAAATTTATTTATTTTTAATCTCAAAATCATACTCTAGTAAGGAACACCCAAGGAAAACTGATTGTAGAGCAATACCAGCAGTCCCTGGGCTGGGCTAAATGGAGGAGAGCCAAGGAAAGTATGGACGATGTCTTTGGAGGAAGTGGCAGTTATGCTGAGGATTGAAGAATGAGTGGCAGTTAGCCAGGAAAGATGGAATGGAGGAAATAGAGGAAGGTGTTCTAGACATAAAGGATATCTACATTTCAGCAAATGTTGGCAACCTGTATACTATAGGAGTTATAGGTTAAACTGTGGACCAGACAGAGAAACAATGGAATTAATGACAAAGGACAATTCAGAAAAGTCTTTCTTGAAGGCATTCAGCACAAGGGTAGGGTAGTGTAGGCAAGGATTTGCACTGGTACCATGGGACCACTGAGATAGGAAAAGATCAGAACAGAAACCTTTAGCTCAGCAGCTTTCAAACTTTTTTTTAAAAAAATTAAATTCAGTGTAACATTTTCTCCAAAAGAAAACCTTCACAGAAGTCCAAAATATGAAGCAGTGTTGCTCTGGACAGAACAACCTTGTCTCAGATATCCCTGAGATGGGCATCTCTGCAGCTGCCACTTGCAGTGACCTGGGGGGTACTTCTGCAGGAGACTTTGGATTCTGGAGAGAAGCCTGAAAAGCCTTATTTTAAAGGTAAGGAGATTGAAGGCCAGAGGGTGAAATGATTTTGTCAAGGTTCCCAAACAAGTTCTGGGCTAACGCCAGTAATTCTCAGGCTACTAATTTTCCTTTACTAAACTCCAGCTTTCTAAGGTGACTTCTCTTGTGAGGTCATCTGTACTTCTCTATGGCGCTGTTCAACCACTAATCTTTACACTCTGGTTGACCTGGTAATCTTTCAGTGGGACCTGTCCTCACCCCAACAAGGGAGAAAAGCAGATTTCCCCAGGACAGATGATTGGGAACTATGTTCTACAAAGGCTTGGGCTGCTGAGCAATGGATGAAGTTTAAGTGAGAATTTCCTTTCCTTAGCAGGAGAGTTGGTTTTAAGTTTCACTTCCCATGGGACTGGGTCCCTCTCTTCTCCATTTTCACAAGGTCTCCAGGTGCTGACAGTTGGCACTACATGTCAGATAGCAACCTACACAGCTGGCATTTACACACTGGCTGCCTGGCATTTGGGTCTTGCCCATTTACATGCTGCTCTAGGCTCTTCTGCTTCTATTACATGTAGAGTTCTCATGGAGTGAAACTCCGTGGCTACCCCACAGACTTTTGATCCACAGGAACCACCAACCTTCATTTGGTGGCTTTGAATTCAGCATGTCTCTCAAAAAGGTTACCTCTTTACCCTTCCCCACCATGTTACAGTGTGTGCCTTCTCTTGTTCTGACCCACCTCCCCTTGTGTTCCACGACCCCTTGCTTTCTACACTTTCTGCTCCAGACCTCTTTCTGAGCCCTGCCTACAAATAAGCAAAGTGCCCAAGAGTGCGCTCACTGGGGAGGGAGGTGGTGGTAGGCAAGAAGAAGCCTCTGAAGACTCACATCACCCCTCCCAAATGTTCCTCACACAGAGCACACCTCTCGCTCTACACCATTGGCCACGTAGATCTCTTTATTCTCTGTCATTGTATAGACTGAAGAGGTAAGGACAGTATTTGCTGTTACTGTGCAACACACATGGAATGATCAAAAGTTGTTACAGTGACCCACAGAGCCCTTGCACCTGCATCCCTCTCCTACTCCATTGTCCTTTGCTCTGCCCCAGCCTCTACTGTCCTCCAGGCCCACTCCTGACTTAAGGACTCCATACTACTATCCCAGCTGAATACAGGGCTTTTGTCAATGCACTCTCACCATAATGCCATTTCTGGCCACCTATTTAAAACTGGTGCTGAATGTATTCTCTACCTTACTGTCTTTTCTTGAGCCAGTTGTCATCTCGTGACATGGAATATATTTTACTGAATTAGTTCTTTCCCTCTACTCAAACATAAGCTGTATGAGGGCAATGGTTTTTGTCCGTTTTTGGTTTAATTCTTAAACTGCTGAAATTTTGAGGCCCAGAACAGTGCTGGAGGAGTGGTAGGCATTGAATAGACATCTGTTCTATCTAGACATGGTAGGTTTTGAACAGACATCTATTGGATGAATGTAGCAATCACACTGAGCATGAGTCCAGGCTCCAGATGGGCTTTCTCTCAGTGTCTGTTTCCCAGGGCTTAGAGGACTTGAGGAATAAGACCTGCCCTGAAGACTGGTAGAGTCCACATATTTTTTCTTCATGTTGATCTCCTTCCGCTTTTCCTAAACTACTCAAACTGACTTCATGCTTAAGAAGTGCCTTCTTTCCCAGCATCACTTAGAAGAGAAAAATGTTTGAGTTTGATGTTGGCAATACATGAAAATCCAATAATCATACCAGAGTGCAAATGCATTGAGGAGTGTGAGATCCATAATGTAATAACATGTAATCTGCACATCAGGATCACAAAGGCAAATCTATAATTTCACATGATTTATTTTCTTTAAATGTGACAGTCCCACATGTTGCTTGAAATGATGAAAGTTGGGACAAACAGGGATGCGGGAGATTTATGAGCTGCGTCAGCCAAGTCTTGGGGATCCCTCCTCCTCCGTGCCTGGAAGATAAGCCTGAGCAATTTCCCCTTTTACTGCAGCAATATCTCCTCTGCGTTTGGCAGAAAGACCCCCGACCTGTAAACATATTAGCAGGCGTGTTCTCTTTACGAGTGTGTAAATTTCTCCACAGTGTGTGCCTCCTGGGTCTGAGGCCCTGTTTATTGGTGTGAGGAGCCTGTGCAGGAGAAAGCTGCAGTGTGGTCTAGATTTGTGCCCACTGGAGGGTGGTAGGCAGGCTGGGGGATTTGAAAACACAGGAGCAGACATTTTCTCTCAACAGTGGGCAAGAATCCACTTAAATGAAAAAAACACAAAACGATTACCATGGTCTGCTAGCTGTGACTCAGGGGCAAGATGGACAGATTCAGACTTAACAAAGTTATTCAGGAGCATCTTCAAACCCAAAGGAAACTTAGCTCCCCCTGCCTGCTGCCTTTTGCCCCTTTTCCCTTTCCTTTGACAGGTGACCTCACATGGAACACAATAATAACATGGCTATTGGAAGCCTGTGGCAGGGGTGCACTAATCCATCTCACTGACCACCTACAAGGTAAATGTGCAATCCTCAGATTTATGCACTTCTTACACCTGGGGCTCAAGGCCGTCAATGACCCAGACAGTGTGAGAATTAGGGTTTGAGCCCGTGCCTGAGAGGTTCCAAACTTTGGGCTCCTCCTATTTCATTAGTTTAGAATCTATCACCAGACTTATAATTGGAACTGTCCTTGATCTTATGCCACCAGTACTTACGCTTTGTGACCCATGCTTAAAGACCTCAGAACTGGCCTTTCTCCTGTCTGACCCCTCCCCACATCGAAGGTGCCCACAAGAATGTGACCACCTGAGTCTCATGCTTCTCCTTCAAGATCAAATTCTGGAAAATGGAGCTTCCAGCTTTCTTCCTTAAATGGCCATGATTCCACTTCAAGAGGCCACACAGTTCTTTTCCCAGAGGCTATTGGTGTTTGTCTCTGGGCCAGGGGGTTAGCTTAAGAGTGGCATCTTGAATGAGAGGTGAATGAACAAGTAAATGAGAGGGTTGATGCATAGTCTTGGGTATTCACACACAGGGATACAGGGCCTCTTGTCAGGTAGAGTGGAACCAGATATGGCAGGAGTAAGTGCAGCTTCTTTCTGGTTGCCTTCCTTGTAGTCTGACTGCAGGGCCCACAAATACCATGCTCCCCATTTTCATTTTAGTCCTGTATATGTTCAGGTCTTACACAGTTGCTGTTACATCCACTCTGTCTTGATACTCACAACTGCATCTGACTGGAGGACTCTGAGGATGCAGGAGAATTCACAAGTGATAACTATGCCCAGGCCACCTTAACTCCATCTTTGCTCTGGCCCCTCCTGTTCCTTGTGACCCCTCCTCTTTCCCAGCATTCCCCCACACAACCTGTGAAACTAACTTATCTCTCAAGGTATAAGAACCCTCTGAATATTGACTGCACCATATTACCTCCAGTTTAGCTTTCCTGACAATCTAGAAGAACATAGAAGAGAGGCCCTGGGAGTTTTGTTCCACAGAGTGGTGCATATTACTGTATATGCTGGTCAGATTACAGGAAAAAGAGGTGACTAAGAGGAAGACCTTTTGTGGAAACAAAACACTAAGCCTCTTCTCATTTTTTTCTTCTCCCCAGCCATCCACTACTGGGTCCACAGGACGTGGACTCTCATTGAGCAGTAGCATCTGGATACAAGAGTCCCCGGGAACCCCAAATCAGGCTCTCCTTAAGATAAAAGAGATTGCTGAATGTGTGGGTGTGGTGACTCAACCTTCAGGTCAAAATTTTCTGTAGGTGATCTCTTCCTCCCTCTCCACTTGCTTCCCCTTCAGTTCCCTAGGTGAACTCAGACCCATCCGGATTGACTTCTTTATTGGTCATTCCACGTAGTTGGGCTCTCACAATCTGTGTCTTACTTTTACCTTTTCCCCAAATAGAATGTTCATCCCATTTCTCCTATTTTGTATAAGTTTTAAACACTTTTCAAGCCTCTGCTTGCTGAAAGTCATGAAATTTGAAGTGTAATTAAGAAAACTGTAATTACTTAGTCAGAAAAAGAAAGATAAGAAGGAGAAAAGGGGTCCAAGATGACTTTAAACAGGAACCATCACGGTGTGGAACAGGCAGCAGATCTAGTATTTTGTGCCTCTAAGGAGGCAAACTGAAGCCATCAGGGAAACTAGGTTCAGTTCAGTGTACGAAAGAAACTCTAAGTAGTAAGAGAAACATAAATATGGCATAGATTGACTTAGTACCAAGTTTCTGTTCAGAGACTGGCTGTGTTCAACCAGCATGTCATTCAGCAGGGCTGTTGAAGACAAGATTTAAGCACCAAGCATGAGTTTGGTCTGAATGTTTTCTATGCGCTCTCCCAACTAGTTTCACTTCCCCTAGGAAGTTCATCTGTAACCATCACTATCTTTAGAAATATTTATTTCTCTGAACAACTTGTGTTTTAGTTAGTTTTCGTATTAGTCACTCTATCTAGATTAAAGCCACGATGAAGTTTATTATCTATTATTAGTTATTCTATGTAAATTCCTACAAAGTTAGAAATTATGTCTTAGTTTCCCTGTTGCATATAGTGAAGGGGAATCAATAAATTTACTTTTTTAAAACAATAACTTTTTCTGATTATAGAGTTTATACTTATTAAGGAGAGTTCAGAAACTACCACACAGTGTCAGCAATAATATAAAAAATCACCCATAAACCTATTATCCAGGAATAACTAGTGATAAGCATGTTCATGTATTTTCTTCTGGTTATAAAAAAATATTTATTTTTTGAAATGATAAGAACAAACCAGCATGAAAACTTGTACTTTGAAACTTAGAAGGGAATGGTAAGAAGCTTAGTCAACCCCCCACAATACTGTAGCTTTGTCCAGAATCTCCTGCTACTGATGTCTTCTTGGGAGTAGGGGACACAGGCTCCTGGCTATTCCAGGTATAGAACCCAAGAATCATCCATGAGGGTGTGTTTTTGCAGACTTTGTCTCCCAACTCTAAGAATGTTACTTGTGGTCAAAAGTGTTTACATCCTTACAATTACCAGGGGCCTCTACAGGGGGATTAAACTGGCTGGAAAAATGAGTGTGGGTATGTGTGCGCGCGTGCGTGTGAGCACGCGTGCATGTGCATGCGTGCATGTGTGTGTGTTTTCCTTTCCCCCTAACTCACTGAGAGCTTGGCAAGGCCAGGAAAGAGGCAGCTGATTATTTTTAGCCCCTTGTTCCTCCGAATGGATTGTGCATAACAAAAGAATGCTAATGCTCAGTGTCTTTATGAAAGCACTTGAGTTCATCAGCTTTGCAAAGAAGTGAAATTAAATCAAGATTTAATTGGGATATACATGTTTTATTCATGCTACTAACCACAGGAGAAGCCAGCAAGCTGAAGGTAAAAAAGAGGGGAAAAAATCTTTTGAAAAGTTGTTTCTCTCTGATTAAATAGAGATAGTTTCAACTTCAAAGGGAGCAAGCCTTTAATGTATTTTAAATGTTCAACTATGCTTAGCCTGACCAGCTTTGCTGCTACTGGTGGGTAACACAACCCAGGCATGCCCTGCACCTAACCTCGTGTCTTGGCCTCCAAAAACGGGCATGTGGCTCCCGTTCCCACCTTCTGTGTACCAGTATGGAGCCTTCAAGAAGGTCCCCTGGAACCCTAAGGAGGGAAGCATATAGCTCAGAAGATCACCAGCTATCCCTCGGAATCTGAGCAGCCCCTACTGCCGAACTGTGAAGGATATACAACAACAAGGAGTGAGACTTTGCCCCGTCATTGAAGATTTCTCCCCTGGGAGGGGACACTTATTGAGTACTATGGTACGTTAGATACAAAGATAAAGGGCTCCCTGCCTGAGCCTTGTTCATCTAACAGGTTAGGACAAGAAATCAAACAAGGACCTAAAGAACATAGAAAGAAAGGAGGGAGATAAGCAAAGTTTAAAGGAAAGGTTTAAGATCTCAGGGAGATCAAAGCAAGGAGCAATCCAGTAGGGAGACCAAGAAAGCGGGATGAGGAGGTGGCTTCGGAGCTATTGGAAAAATGTCTAGAATTTCTGCATGCACAAATGAAGGATGAATGCCAAGCAGCGAAACCCTGAGCCAAGCTGGAGATGGGAGTTTTGGAGGATGTTTAGAGGAAGAGTTTGATTGGCTCCCACTTGTAGAATACCTGTGGGAGAATCTAGAATGAAAGGTGGAGAGGAGCACTGATAATATAAAAAGAGGAGAGTAGCTAAAGTTGAGGAGTAAATGGCCTTTTATATGCATAGATTCAGAGGCTTATAAAACTGGAAGAGATTTTCAGATGATCTGGCCCAAGAATTTCTCCTATGTGGAAGGTTATGGCAGACATCATGCACCATCCTGAGATTCTTCTGAGCAAGAAGGAAGATTACAATCTTTTGAACAAATCAAATCAGCAGCCACTACTAGGTTCTGGATATCTGAATCCTTTTCCAACCCTTCTTGGCTATTTCATGCCTCAAAAAATCTCTGCAGGTGATGGGGGAGGTGAACACTTCTAACTTTCCCTGACAGTGGGCTAGACTATCTAGATCTGATAATCCATTGAGGAAAAAAATCTACAAGTCCTCTTGAAGGCATCAAATAGATAACAGGATAACATAGAATTACCATAAAAATTAATTAAAGGAAAACATGAGAGCCAAAGACTTTTTGCCATAGGGCATTGGCTACTTTGGAAAACTTCAAACTTTTGTTTTTGAAATCCTTATGAACAAAGGTAACAAAAATTAAAATTAGTCATGCTTTTAATTAGAAAGAGACTGTCAGACAAATTCCAGTCAGTTGTGTAAATAAGTCCCTTATTCCTGAAAGGAGAATGGATGGTGCAGCCCAGTTTGCTTGCACTGAGGAAATGAGAGAAATGCTAATACATCTGTATGAGTAGGAAGCTATAAAGACTGAGGCATTAGGTTTTTAAACCACAGAACTTCTGAAAATAAAACCCACGATTACTATAACTTAAAAATGTAAAATAAGAATTTTACTGAGGATTAAACGGAGCTGGGTAAAGAATTAATAAACTTGAATATGTACCAGAAAAAATTATGTATGTCATGAAGAGACAGAAAGGCAGAGAACATAGAAGAGTTAAGTGGTATACAGGACAGAGTGAGAAGGTGTCATATGCATTTATTCAGACTTCCAGAAAAAGAGAGAAGAGATAGGGCAGAAGAAATATTTGAAGCAATTAGTGGATAAGAGTTTTCAAGACTAATGAATGACACAAATCTACAGATTCAAGAAACCTTATAAACCTCAACCAGGATAAAAAAATATTTAGATATAGTGAGACTGGAAGATACCAGACAAAGAGGAATTCTTAACAGTCACAAGAGAAAGATGGTTTGGATTGGTTTTAACTCAATGGAGTTAGGTTAATCACCAACTTGTCAACAGTATTGAAGAAAACCAAAAGGCAGGGGAATGTCTTCAGTATACTGACAAAAGTTAGTGGCTGATGAATAATTGTATGGCCAGTGAAAATATTGTCAATAGTGATAAGAAAATAAACAATTTTATGTAAACAAAACAAAACTGGATTTCAACAGACCCTCATAACATAAATGGAATTTTTAGCTCTTGATGTAAGGAAAAACATGGAAGAAAGTGAAATACAAGATGATTACCAACAATGATGACAAAGTCTAAAAGAACAAAATATATGTAAAGAAATAGATCAATGTTTTAGAATTTTTCAAGGTTTTAACATTTAATTCCATAATTCATTTTGAGTTAAGTTTTGCATTTGGACTAAAATTTATGTTTTTGCATATAGATATCTAATTGTTCTAGCACAATTTGTTAATAGACTATCCTCTTTTCATCTTTTCTTCTATGAATTTCCTTTGCAAACTTGTCAGACAGAAATTGTGTGTGTGTGTGTGTGTGTGTGTGTGTGTGTGTGTGTGTTTGTGTGTATGTGTTTTAGGTTCTTAATATGATGACCCCCTGATCTATCCAGTGTATTTCTCTGTTCTGATCCCAATACCATGGTATCAGGATTACTGTATTTTTCTACAGAGTTTGAATCAGGTGATATTAGCTCTTTAGCATTGTTCTTCTTTTAAAAACTCATTTTGGCTGTCCTACATCCTTTATATTTCCATGTGGCATTTGTAATCAGCTTGTCCATATCTTAAAAAGAAGTTTGTTGTGATTTAAACAGGGATTGTGTTGACTCTACTTGGTGACAATTGGCCTTAACAATGTACAGCCTTTTAATTCCTGCATGGGGTATAGCTCTTGTTTGTATTGGCAATATTTTAGTTTTCTGGGGCATGTCTGCATATCTTTTGTCAGTTTTATTTCTGTTTCTTATTGAATGTTGCTAATATATTGAATTCTGTGTATTTATCTTGCTTCTTTGAGCACTAATAAATTTAATTAACATAGTTATTAACATAGTTATAATTAACATAGTTCTAGTACCCTTTTTGTAAATTGTATTCATTTTTTTAATAATCATATGAACAAAGACAGTGCTTCATCCTTAGCATCTGGATACCTTTTATTTCTTTTTCTTGCCTTATTGAACTGGCTAGAAATTCCAGTATGACATGCAATAGAAGAAGTAAAAGTGAACACTAATTGTCTAATTTGTGTAATTCTTGATTTCGAGGGGGTGGGATAGAATTTACTTGTTTGTTATTTTTATTTTAATTGGAAATTTCTATAGATATCCTTTATATGATTGAGAAGGTTACTTTCTAATTATCTATTTGTTGAGAGTTTAAAAATCAGAAATGCTTGTAGATTTTATAAAATGTTTTTAATGCATCTATTGAGATAAATGATTTTTTTCTGTTTTATTTTATTGTTAGAGTGAATTATATTGATTCATTTTGTTTGTTTGTTTGTTTTGGTTTCTTGAGATAGGGTCTTGCTATGTAGTTTGGGCTCATCTTGAACTCACTGTATAGCTTAAGTTGGCCTCAAACTCAGTGTGATCTTCCTGCCTCAGCCTCTTGAGTACTGGAATTACAACTGTGAACCACTATGCTCAACATCTATAGACTACTTTTAAATCATGCATTCATGAAATAAATCCTATCTGATTAGAATATATTGTTGTTTATTTGACCTATTAAAACATGATTTATAATTATGACATCTATGTTTGTAAGAGACATCATACTGCTTTTTTTTCCTGTAATATTTTGTCTAGATTTGGTATCATGGTTTTGCTGACTTTATAAACGAATTGGGACACACATCCTCATTTTCAGTTTCCTGGAAAACCTTGACTAGAATTCATCTTAAGTTTCCTTCAGTGTTTGGTAGTATACATGGATGCAGCTGTCTGTGACGGGAGTTTTGTATTGGAAGTTTCCATTTGTAAATTTAATTTTCTTACCAGATGTGGTGCTATTCAGGTCATTTCTTCTTGGATAATTTTATTTGTGACTTTGTTTTAGTCAGGGGATGCAGGGAGAAAGAGCACAATCAGGACACAGAATTTATAATATTATTTATAAATGGTTACCCAATTGTTAGACATAAGAAAGTGCAGGAAATCTGTCCACAACACCAAAGTCCATACTGGAAAGGCCTCATAGGCCAGCAGTGGAAGCTAGGAAGTCTATGCCAGCAGGATGAAGGATCTGTGCTAGTAGGTTGAGGGTTCTACAGTGGAGCCAAGAAGCAATGCTCAAATAAGAACCAGGGCTCCTGGAAAGTACCACAGCCATCCTCATTAATGATGAAATCCTGCGCTCCTCCGACGATGAAAACAGTCAAGTACATGCCAGGAAGCCAGCGTGACAACTTCTCCTGGAGTTTGAACAGCAACCATCTTCCCCTCCAGAGCCAGGAAGCAATGCTCAACACAAAGACCAGAGCTCCACAAAGTGAACCGCAGCCACTCTCAACAAGGTCCCGAGCTCCTCCAATGATAATGGCCGAAGTCATATTGGGGAGCCAGCCTGACAAGCTCCTCCAGGAGACTCCAAAGACTCCAAACAGCAACACTTAAGAGAACCTACAACACCCCCGCTCTTCCTCTCCATGTCTCTTTTTATGCTGGCAACCTTCCTCAGGTGGATTGTCTGAATGCAGCACCATGCCGATTTAATTCAGCTGGTGCCAAGTTGACCACCAGTTCTTAATCCATAACAGACTTTCATGGAAATTTGCATTTTATCTGTGTTAGCAAATTTATTAGCATAAAATTGTTCCCAAGGAATATTTCAAGTCCCCACTATTGCTCTAATATCTGTAGAGTCTGTAGTGATGTCATTTTTTAATGTTTGATATTGGTAATTGGCGTCTTTTATGTTTCTGTGTTTACCTGATCAACTTGGTCTTACTAATTTAATCATTACTAAATAATATTGCTACTGATTATATATGTAGTTAATTAAGTTGTTGGTTTCACAGGTTTATAAAAATATTTTGTATTTCATTGATTGCTACTCTTAATCTTCTGATCTTGGTTATTTCCCTTCTGTTTTTTTTATTTTTTTAAGTTTTTTTAAGATGGAATTCAAACTTAGGGAATGGATACTTTTTTTTTAAATAGAGAGTCTTACAAATTTGCCTTCATTTTGATATACTGTTTTTATTTTCATTTTGATATACTTCATTTTGATATACTGTTTTTATTTTCCTTTTGTTCAAAATACTTTCAATTTCCTTTTTGCTTTCTTTTAAAAATTTAATCTTTTGTTTTTTTGAGATAGGGTCCTGCTATGTAGTCCAGGCTGGCCTTGAACTCACTATATAACCCTGCTAGCCTCAAACTTGTAGTGATCCTCTTGCCTCAGCTTCCAGAGTGGTGGGATTCTAGGTGTACACCACCACACCCGGCTGGCCTCTTTTTGCTTTCTTCTTTGACTCACAGGATTTTTAGAAGTAAGATGTTTAGTTTTATTATTCTTATGGTTAATACATTATGTCAACTTGAGAAGTTTAGAAGTTTAACTGAGAGACTCAGCAGGGAGCCAGGGTTCTTACTTTGTAAATATCTTCATCCTGTGCAAAGGAGGGCAAGGACATTTTTTGAGTGCTACACCCACC
The DNA here is from genome assembly GCA_004365215.1 of Cuniculus paca. Classification (NCBI taxonomy): domain Eukaryota; kingdom Metazoa; phylum Chordata; class Mammalia; order Rodentia; family Cuniculidae; genus Cuniculus; species Cuniculus paca. The sequence continues at coordinate 46,434 of RJWT010001610.1, forward strand.
ATGAAGGTGAGGGGGATGTGGCCTGTGTACAATTTAAGGGTAGAGAAGAGGCTTGCCTTCTCTCTTTTGCTCTGGCTGCTGCCTTGAAGTGTTGCCCCAGTGCCATGCCAACCTGCTTTGGAGCCAGCTGATTATGGACTGAAACCACCAAGAGCTGTAAGCTAAATAAACCTTTTCTTCCCTAATTTTG
>RJWT010001611.1:0-38006 GCA_004365215.1 Cuniculus paca
CATTTGTCTTGATACCTGCTTCTTCACTCACATTTTTAATTCTTAAATTATGCATCTTTGAGTTGTCCACCAGCTGTTGAATTGTTACTTCCTGAGACCTTGTTATTTGTAAGAGATCTTTCCTTTCACGGTCATAGGCTGCAACCCTGTCTTCAAGCTTTGAACGTCTTTCTTTAGTTTCCTTCATGTCAACATGCCAGCTATCGAATGAATGTTTAATTTTCTGTGTATCTCTTTGAATCTGTTTCATACATTCTAAATCTCTCTTATGTTGTTCATTCATGGTTTCCCTCATTTTCCTGTGCTCCTCTATTTTTTTATCTGTGTCTTCTTTAGACATGTTTAGTATTTCATTTATTATGGTTTTCATTTCTTCTTTTACCTGGGATAGAATTTCTGTTCTAATTTCTCTTATAGCTTCCTGAAGTTGTTTCTTCACTTCAGTTGACAGCACTTCAGACATTTCAGGTGTGCAATTCTTGATCTCCATGTTTTCCTTTTGTGGAATTGCGCTGCTTGGGTTGGATGCCAGAGATTGCCCTCTCCCTCTTCGTCTTGGCATATTCTTGATTTCTTCCACCCCTGAGTAGTGTGGTCCCAGGGACCCCAGCATAGGCCACAACTTCTCCGAAGCTAGGCTGTTTGTTTTCTGGCCATTGCTGGCTACGTATATCTGATGTTGGGCGCCTGTGTTTCTGCACTGAGCTGGGCACCAAGCCACCTGGGGTTTTCACGGGAGCAGACCTGGTCAGGCCCTGCGAATCTAAGCTGTTTAGCGATATTGTCTGAAATGCGCGTGGGAGCTGATCTCCAACCAATCAGCTTCCGTGGGTCTGCCCACAACCTGGAGCTCCCAAATGACTGGTTTTTTTTTTGTGGCTTAGGTTCAGGCAACTTCCGTGGGTCCGCCCACAACCTGGCGCTGACGCCAGTAGTTAGCAGTCTTGGCCCCGGGCGGGCGCAACCTGCCTGACTCCAAGATGGAGCCCGGCCGACCACTCTCTCCTGTGGGGTGGGGGTGGGGTGGAATTCCAAGCACTCACTGTCTGCAGCTCTCCTTCACCCCCGCACCTCTCCACAGAGACCTCCGGGGTTGACCGCAGCTGCAACCATGACCGCAACCGTGGCTGCGCGCGTCTCCAGGCTCAGCAGGTCTTCTGGCTGGGTGAATCCAGCTCCAGGCTGAGGCGCTGCCAGCCACCACCTTCTTCTTCATTTAAATTCTTTTTATTCTCTCTGTGGGCTTCAATCCATATTTTAGATTCTTCCTTGGTTCAGCGGACCCACTTCCTTCTTGTCCTCTCCATGATGTTATATTCCAGCATCTGAACTGTTTCTCTCAGAGAGACTGTTTACTCTGCTGCTTATTGTTCCGCCATCTTTAGCTCCTTCTATACCACAATTTCTTAATCCATTTATCATTTGATGACATTTAGGTTGTTTCTGTATCTTAGCTATTGTGAATAGTGCTGCAGTGAACATGTGACTGTAGATGTCTCTCCAACATATTAATTTCATTTCCCTTGGTATATAACCAGTAATGGGACTGCTGGATTATATGGTATAGTTCTAGTTTAATTTTTTGAGTAACTTCCATACTGCTTTCCAAAATGGCTATATTTAGTACTTTTGAACAATTTAATGAAAGTCTTTTTTATGCATTTCCTCCCTGTATATGTAATCATACCAGTTAAATAGTACAATACTTGCCTTTTCACTTCATATTATAACAAAAAATTTTATGCATAGTCCTGTGTTCAAATCATCTTTTTTATTAAAAAAAAACCCCAATAAATACAATGGTACAAAATTTCAAAACAAGATTGTAGGAGAGTAACAATGGTTGGCACCTTGCGCATTGTTATCTTCAAAGTAATAGCTCATATTATAAGATACAGGCATGAAAAATTGATCAATCAATATAGCACAAACCTTTCTTTTCAATGAACTAGTAGCAATTAGCAGTATAACTATCTTAACTATTTTGTGGATATTCAAATCATCGTTTTTAATGACTATAAACCATTCCATTATGGAGGTGGATGGGTCATAATTTTCTAATTCTCTATAGGACAGTGACAGCAACCTTATAGAGCTTTCAATGATACAAACAGTCTGCTGCAGCATGTGTACCACAATTGTGTTCACTACCACTGCTGTAGGACACTGACATTGTTTCCATTTTTCCTCTTGTTTAAGTGTTACTATGAAAAACACTTCCTGTATTTAAGATTATTCCTAGATTCATTACAGTGAAATGAATGGGTCAAAGGATACCCAGAAAATAATTTTTGAGGTAAAGAATCAAGGCAAGTGCTAAATGAAGTGAAAAATACCACCTAAAGTGCAAAGATTTTGTTTTTTAGCTATGGTGCTAACAAGTAAATGCTCACATTTTAGAAAGGTATGGAGCATTTTAAAGATGGCTATTTCTAATAAGTTACATGAAATACCTACTAGTACTGCACGCTTTTATTCACACAAATACAGAGTCCACCAAAAAAATGTATACACACTTCAGGAAAAGAAAAACAGTATGATGCTTTTTCAACAGATGGTGTTACCCTCATGTTAGGGGGACCCTAGAGGATGTCATATTTTGCAGAAAACCCTCCACACTGCTGGCCCATAGAGAAGAAAATGAAAATGCACGTGTAGCAATGTCAATGACTAGCGTTACCCAGGCAAAACTTTGCTGTACTAATGCCTAGAAGACAATGGCCACCATTTTGAGCACCTCTTGTAACTGCAGAGGTCAAAGGTAATTTATATTAATATCATGATGTCTCAATAAATTTAGTTTTAAAATATTTATATAAATTTTTCTTCTCCTGAAGTGTGTATATATATTTTTTGGGGAAAACTTTGTATATTGCTGATCCTTTATTAATTGAGCTTAAATTCTTAACCTTACCTAGATCTACCATCAGAAGGCGAGTGAGGGCTGTGTAGAAGGTTGTTCGGCACCTGAAGTCACTGAGACTGTAACTGTCATTGATGCCAAGAAAGGGAAAGTGTTCACTCTAATGAAAGTAAAAGAGCAACCACAGTTACTAATGGTTGACCTAAACTATCCAGAAATGTCTAGGCATTAATTAAGGAATTAAGACTTACCGTGTGATTTTTTAGCATGAATTTCACAGCATCTATTTTCACGAGTTTTTTTAAAAGGATATAGGTAATAGTAGTTAAGGAATCTGAGAGAATATATTTGTCTTACCAATACATAATAAATGACAAAACAACATCAAACTAAAATGGCATTAATTTCTACTTTGAAGACTAAATACGATTTCGAGTATTCCTATAGAATACCCTTCATTCTATTAGAAATGATAATCCATTATTAACCAGTGCAATTACTTTTCCATCTTATACATATTCTAGTTATGGAAAGGAAGAATGAATTTTATAATTAAAACAAGAACTCCTTTACTATTAAAGTCTTAGTGGAAAATTAAAACTGACCCGTTTTACATTTTGGTTATAACCTGAGAATTTCTTTTTACTTAGTGTTATTTTATAATAAAATAATTATAAAAGACCCATAATAGGCTATCAAGAAAGAAGGAATTATTTAATTCCAAGAAACAATGAACTCAGCTGGAAATCTTAGATCAGAATATAGTTAGGAAGATACAGAGAACTGCATACCCTCAAGTGCCTATGTGCAAGGCATTTTTCATGTTATTTCACCTAATCTTCACAATTACACTGTTAAATATTACTTATTATTTCTATTCTGTAGAGATAAGAAAACAGAAGCTCAGAGAAATTAAGTTACTTGCCTAAGCAAGATTACACAGCTATGGGTTGATAGGGCTGAGATCAGAATTGAGGTTTGACTCCAAAAACCATTAGTGTACCATATTATCACCTGAACAGTTAAAATTCTGAGAATAAAAGTTGTGCAATTATAAACAAGAATATAAGACCTAAATAATTTCTAGTGTGATGTGGGTTCTAAGCATATCTATTTGGTAGGCACAGACCCTCTTTTCTTACTTTATCATAGTCACGTGTTTTCTGTTGTAGCTGTTCCCTATAGTGTTGCTTATGTCTTCTTGAAAACTGTAACACTCGCACATCACTCCATTCATGTTACAATGAACACTGACTCTGTTCTGTCTCATTATCTCCAAATTCAGAATTCTGTTAAGTTGCCTCTGTACAATGGCACTGAAAGGTCTAATTCTGAATGCTAGTTACTCATGTATGGGTGTAAGAGAGTGAAAAACACACCCGAACGCAAGTCAGGAAACCTGGGCTCTTGGCTGCTTCCATCATTCAAATAGCTGAATGAGTCTGAGTAATAATACACTCAACCTGTCTGAACTTTAGCTACCCTCCCCAACAAGAATGAAACCTATGATGAAGCAAACTTTCAAGATTGCCTTAAAGATCAGATTAGAAGATTTTGCCAATTATAAATCAGGCAAGAAAACATAAAGATATAAAGACTTTATACAATGTGTACTACCTGCAAAGCTAATTCTCACAGTTCCACAAAATAGGTAGTATCATTTTTATTTTTCAGATGAGGAAACACTAAAAATAAATAACTTTCCAAAAGACAGACAATTAATATGATTTAGAGCAAAGTCCCTCTGAATCTAACGTAACTGTTACAGTTGCATATTAAGCATTCAAATTTGGCTCACCTTACCTTCTCTTAGACTACAATCTTTCTAAGGGCAGGGTTGCATCCACTCATTTTCCTCAGTGCTTCGCTCATGTTGGGTAGTCAATGCACTGTGTTCTTCTGACAGACTAAAGGGCAATAAGACCAGAGCTGATATGTAGCAGGTTTTCTTCTGTCTAAAGATGGCAGATTTGATGATTTTCCAAAATCATCAATCACCGAGCAGAACTGTCAATCAAAGTTCACTCAGTTAAACAAGAGTGGGGATCAATAGACTTATAAATAGCTTAAGTAATTACCAAATTCAGTGCTCTTGAAATTGCAAAGTCAAAAGTGACAGGGTCTATAGGTAATATGAGTGCTGCCATTAGCAGGGACTTTCCTGTCAGTGATGTTAATAAACAGTAAGTCATGTTTTGACAATAGAATATTTATGGATGCAATAAAGAGAACATTCACAGGAAGACTCTCATCTGCCAAAGACTGTAGTATTGCATCTGTGTACTCTGTACCAGGGCCAGCCTCACTGCATTTAATTATACCCTAAAGAAAAAATGAGTAAGAATTTTTACTTTTTTAAATAAAGAAAAGAATTCAAATCCATTGGAATATTTACATTCTCTTATAGGAATTCAATTCCAAACTAGTTATGGTCTGAAGATCTTAATGATTTTTGTACTTTTATCTTACTAAGAAACTAGGGTTATTAAAGTCTGTGCAATTTTAGTTGGGTGGAAGCATTTGATGAATTATATCAGTACTAGGTTAGATTTCAGAGGCCTGCAGCTTACAGCAGTAAACACAGTAATGGCAGTAACTATAATATCAAGAATACTAGAAGTCTTGAGTAGTAAGAGAGTTTCTTAAAGGTCATACATGAAACATGTAAATGATAGAGTCAAGTTTCAAATCCAGATCTGTCTTGACTAATGCATAAGCTGTTTTCACTGTGTTTTACCATAATCACTTGATTCTAAAGAGATTAGTGTTTGTTCCTTCAGAGATCACTAGCTTCTTGAAATACAACTGAAACTGGAATGATGACCCCAGAAGGGTGAGAGAAATCTTTTCTTCTAAGAAGAATCAATTAATTAATGTGCCACTATCATATTCATCTCAGCAAAGCCCATAGCCTGGCTAATAGTGATCTTTTAAAATTCCCAGGCAATTCCTGTATCTATGTGATTATAAAACAGAAAGATGAAGATGGATCTTATTGATAGCTAGCATAAAAATGGGACAGAAAGGCAAGAAAAGAACAAAAGAATGGTGTATCTTGCAGATGGCTGAAAGTTCTGAAAAATCTGAAACTAAGTTATCTAAGGAGGACAACTTAGTTGAGAATAAACTGATTTCTTAAGTTACAGAAGTACCACACACTTTAGTAGAGCACTAAATACAGCTTCAACTCACAATATCAAACTTTTATTATCTGCCACATTTCATCCGATCTAAAATGTCATTGATTTTTAAAATATCTATACACTACTAAGAAAGAAAAACAATTTAAAATACTATCAACCACAAAATACATCCTATTTACAAGTCATAAATTGTTGTTTTAGAAAAAGTTGTTTTAGAATTGGAATGCTACGCTACATATTCACCAAGTACAAGATGGAGGATAGTGATACTGATCTAGACAAATATTTAAGTGATACATCTGTATCACAGAGAGAAAATGCAGATAGAATTAGATTCTGAGAACAGAAAAAAGTTCAAGGATCATAATATTACCTGTCAGAAATTACTTTTGGTAGGTATGGTTATTGAAATACAAATTTTGTTATTTCAAAGTTGGATTATGCTCATGAATTTCAAAGTTGGATTATGCTACCTATTAAACTAAAAAATTCAAACAGGTATAATCAAGATGAACCATCTTAAGTGATACTAATAATTATTTACAAGGTGCAGGAGTTAAGGCTTACCACTTAGCAGGAGAGATAACAATATACTCTAAATGTGTACCGCCTATGAAGTTTTGGAAACTACAGAGGATGGGAAAAGTCTTAACCTCTAACAAATTATAACTTACAGTAGGGAGGAAACAAGACTAGTAAAGACTAAACTATATTACACCCATATCTAGATAGATAGATAAGAACAAGTTCAGGAACACTAAAAAAATAAGATAATGGGAGAGAAATATAAAGCAATTAATATTTACTAAGCACTACATAACTAAGGATTAAAACTATTTTAGGATGGCTTTACTAAATCTTTAGCAAGAACCAAAAATTTGAAAAGGACCTAGTTGAGCTTCAAAGTTTCAAAGTAGGGAGAATGGAACATATGGTATTTAGGAAAAGATAATAACGGGTTTCAAGGGGAAGGTAAAATAAAGTTTCTAGGCCCAAGTATAAAGTACAAATTATGATTGTGTGGTGGATCAGGAAATTAGCAATAGGAACTCAGTAAGGTACCATTAAAGGACTCACTCAAATTCAAATCAACAATTTCACTTTGATCTAAAAAGCAAATGAAAGTGATGCTGGGCTTTTGGGAAGAGAAATGATGAGACTGAAGAAATACTTGAGGGAGGTAATCTTGGGAAGCAAGAATCTAAAAAACTTGGTGACAGTTTGAAAAAGAGGGCTACAGAAGAGTAGATTCTCAAACTTGTTCTTAGTATAAAAAATAAACAGAGGAGATAAATTATGTGACTTTCCCATGGCTGGTAGGAAGCAAAGAAACAAACCAACATTTCTTTTGATGAGAAATGTTAATAGATGTATGCCTGAGGGATATATGGTGAAAGTAGTTTTATTTAACATTATCACAAACCATCTGGAGATGGTGGTATTCAGTGAAATAAAGTGATGCATTTTAACATTGTTTCACAAAAGGAAAATTACTAGTGTTTACTTTAAAATGTTTTTCTCTAATAGACATACCCACTTTTTCTTCTGTCTTAGTTACTTTCTTATTGTTGAGACACAATGACTGACATCTACAACTTAAAAGGAGGGGTGGTATATATTGGCTTACTGAATTTTTAGTCCGTGGTTGACTGGTTCCAAGCAGAAATGACATGGCAGAAGGACCTGAACAGAGGAAAGCTGTTCACATCATGGTAGCCCGGAAGCAGAGGGAGAAAAGGAGAGCTGGGAAGGAAGATACGGCCTTGATTCTTCCCCCCAGTGACTTAACTCTTCCAACTAGAACACCCCTCCCCCATAGCAAGCCAGTTAATAGTGTCCCATAATCCAATAATCTTCTAAAATCTCTGCTTCTGAGTATATTTGGGGGGAGGGCATTCTTGATTTTAACCACAACAATTTCTATCCTTCACTGTTATTTCATTCTAGACTTTTGTTTCATCCCTCATCCTCTATTTTTTTCCTGACGCCCATCACATTCAGAATTCACATCTAAGTGGTGGAAAGGTCAGGGACAGGGCAAGAATGTCTGGCTTGCACATTGCTTGGTACACAAAAAAGTCTTATACTTACTGGTCTGTTACAATCTGTATCTAATGTTGAATAAAATGGCTCCCTTAAAGTAGTCATAAGCAGTGCTATACATCCACATTGTTTTAACGTGCAGGTTTTCAGAAAATTAGTATATAATTTGAGTTAAAGAAAACAAAACTGTCCTAACAAAAATTTGACTTCAGGATCTTAAAAGAAATATAGGCTCTTTTGTTTTAGCTGATTTTATCTTATTTTGTTTTGCTTGGGTTTATTGTGTGTGAATGTATAAACAACTATTTCAAAGAAAACAAGAGACACTAGGGTAGCCATTGTTAATTTCCTGTCCTTATGGTTTGAAGACCTGTGTTGCTTGCATTATTCTGTTCTGATCTGCTTTGTGGTGTTTTACTCTGTTTTGTTTTGTTTTTATTCTCTTTAAAATAAAAAAAAAAGAAATATAGGAAAGAAAGTCTGGAAACAGGGTCAATTCTGTTAGAATCTAAAACTTGTGAAAGCATTATTTATATTTTATTTACCCTTCGGTCCCGTATTTAGCAAATGCTTACTAAGTATTTGTTGAATTGAAAGTAGACAATAAGACAAAGTAAGTCATTGAGTATGGAATTAAATTTAAAAATCAACTGTATTATTCCTATTCAGTGTTAAATTCAGATATGAAGTCATCAGTCCTAACAAATGTTAAGGTTAACAGTATTAATAAATAATGAATTTGGATAAATTCATGAATTAATGTAGAATTCTTTTCATGGGATTTGTTTTTAAAAGGCTAAATATATTTTGGATTTTCTCAAAACTTTGAAACTTTATGTGATAAAGGACAACTACCAACAGGAGGCCTGATACAAAATGAAATTTCCTTTCTTCTTATTATATATCTGAAACCCAAAGTGAGACATTATAGTGCTCTAAATTTGGATAAATGACGTATGTAGAAATACTCATCAATTATTTTTCAAAGCAAGAAAAACGTCAACAAATGATTTACAAACAGAATTTTAGATGAGATTCAATGCCTTCCTCTATATTTCTCAGCATTTAAAATGAGCAAATTTATTTTATTGCTCTTGTACGATCCTTATTCTCTGTCTGGTTTTCCCAGAAACTTCCTTTTCCAATCAGTTTAACAATTTCACCTCTTTCCCATTAGGTAGAAACTAGAATTTCAGATAAGAAAGCACTTCAAAGAAGACGAAGGATTCCCAAGTACTGAACCTGACTAGGGAGAGCTGGCCTTGGACAGCGTCATTTTACCTTTATGCTGTTAGAAAAATATTTAGAATGACGTAATCTTAAAATTTCATCATAGAAATTTGAAAATATTAAAAAAGTTACTCAAATGTATTTGCAAATGTATTATCTATGCTCTGTGCGATGAATCTGATAGGAAAACATAAATTTTCTTGCAAAAAGTCAGTGGATTTTAAATTTACAATAGTCTTACCAACTTAGAAAGCTCAAATTTGGTAAATGGCAACACTGGGGTAAAAGATTACAAGCTATTTAGTTATAATCTGGGGGTCATGTAATGGCAGCCTCCCCAGTTCCCACATTATTGTTTAGAGAACTAGATCACTGTATCTCTAACAATGTCAATTATGCTTTTTTGTAGTGTAGACAAAGTCCTATGAAGAACTGCCTGTGGGAAAAGTACCTGACTTTCTGTTTAGGACATATAATTTCACTTACTTGCTAACTGATTTTTTTTGTTTTTCCCCCTTTGGCTGTACTGGTGATCAAACCCAAGGCTGTTCTCCCACTGAGCTATATCCTTAGTCCTTTTTTATTTTTATTTTGAGATAGTCTCATTAAGTTGGCCAGGCTGGCCTCAAACTTGCAATCCTCCTGCTTCTCTAGCAGCTGGTCCCAAATACGCAATCCTTCTGCCTCTCCAGTAGCTGGCATGATAGGCTTGCATCACCATGCCTGGCTCAGTGCTATTTTCTAATTACTTAAAGGCACAAGTTTTCAAGGTATAGTCCCTGAGCTAACTTCAGCTGAATCTTGTTAAAACTTTCAAGCTCTGGCTTATTAATTTTTGTCTTAATGAGCACTCGCACTCTGAGTCTCACTAAATTTTGAGGCCACTGTTTCAAGGCAACTGAAAGTTTTTCAGTATTTCCTAAAAATGAAAATCTTTTTCAGTTTCATCTCCAAATAAGTGGTCAGATAAAGAACATACAAGTTGAGAGACTGGCTTTGGACATCAGAAATTGAGTAAGGTTCATCCAAAGCAGATAAAATAGACAAAGCAAAACAAAATATCTGGAGATATGCATTAGAAAGAATCAAGAATATTTTAAAACTTTACTGTATAAAAAATGCTTTTTATTTACTCATCCCTAATATGTGAAATAAAAATATTTTGAGTATAACAACTAGATTTCCATTAATAAGAGCCAATAGGTGATTATTTTTATCTTACATAAATGTTTCTGTAGCTGAAGAATGTCATCTTATTTTTAACACAGAAACAATGTATTGCTTTAAAATAAAGATTAAAAAAACATATTCTAATAAAGAAATCGATTGGAAACAAAAAAACATACATTAGGTAACCAGAGACTGCACTGAAATAAATACATCACTCGCATATTCCATTATGTAAATGAATTCAAAGATATTTCATGACTGATCAGCTAGAAGGGACATAATGATTTATAATTCAAATAACTGAACACTGAAATCAAATTGAGCTAATATATATTTCTAAATATGCAAAACTCAAATAATTGTTAAAAAATATAAATCAAATGTACCCATGTTGAAATCATTTGCATCCCTTGGTTTAAAACACTACAGTTTAAAAACTTTTATCTAGTAAATTTTCTGAAAATATGATTTTTTAATTAAGTTTAAGAAGTGTTCGGAAGCAATAAACAGCTTGTAAAATAAAAGATTATAATATATGGGTTAAAGAATGTATAGTAGGTATAATGTGCTACAAAAAGATCTTAAATAGCATATACAAATAAATTAGGTACTATGTAAATTATGCTAAAATAATACAAGTCAAACTAATTTCATATTAAATATCCATTTCCATCTAAAAAATAGGGTAAATCTAAACAATAGATATATACTATAAAATGACCAAGGCTGCTTTCCAGATAATATGCTCTCAAAGTAATTCATTGTGAAAAGGCCAGAGTTTGCAATAGTAGAAGTACTTATAAACCACTTCATATGTTAGAAATAAAGAGTATCTCAGCATTATTATTAGAAAAAAAATACAGGTTGAATTTTTTTTAATAAGAAAAAATACATATCTTAAAAAGCCAAAATGACCACTGGAATTGGGTTGTACATCACTTTCCAGTAAAAAAGAAAAACAGCCTAGACAGGTGTAATTTATCATTTTTCTGATTTAATATCAAAGAAATATATTAAAATAATAAAAAGAATCCTGAAATCCTCAAAATTTGTAGTGATAAATAGCCCTCCCTGTCTTTATTGCATTATACCTACTAACAGAAATATTGCATGGTGGATTTTGCCAGACAAGGACGATTATTTTCCAATAAAAAGTTGCATATTAAATTCCAGCACAAAAGTGGGTGTCTAATACTTTGGAAATCTTTTATGGTTTGCCAAGGAACACAATTTTAAACTTAACTAATACAAACATATTCCTGGAATGAATGTACATTAAAGCTAGCGATTTTCAGAATTTGTCCTCATATTAAAATATCAGCTAATTTTAGTAGTTAACTAAATCAGCATTTATTTTTCACTACACCTATATATTCGATAGCTAACATCTACAAGACAATCTTTATTGTTATTTATTATCAACTATAATCTATTAAAAAAGAGTGATTTCTGTTTTTAGGCTTCAAAAAATTTGCTAATATGGAACATGCAATCTTGTTTTAGAGTACACAAAATCTTGATTTGGTTATCCAAATAAAGTTGTCAAATAGTCTATCATTTTTCCCCCTATTATTCCTTTGTGCTTCTCAATTAATTAAAATCATATTCTTTTTAACAAGGGGATATTAGAGATATACAGAGTCTGTCAAAAAAATGTATAAACACTTCAGAAAAAGAAAAATAGTACAATGTTTTTTAAACAGATGATGTTACCCTCATATGGGGCAACCTACAGATGTTTTGTATCACAGAAAACTCACTATACTGCTGGCCTTTAGAGAAGAAATTGAAAATTCAGGTCCAGCATTTTCAGTGACCAAGGTTACCCAAGCATCAGTTTGTTTGTTTATTTATTTATTTGTTTATTTATTTCTGGTACCAGTGATCGAACTCACGACCTTACGCTTGCCAGGCAGGCGCTTGTGCCACTGAGCTAAATCCCCGGCCCTACAAGCAGTAGTTTGCCATACTAATAAATGTCTGGAAGCTAATAGCCACCATTTTGAGCACCTCTTGTAATTTTAGAGGCCAAAGATAACTTGTATTAATATCATAATGTCTCAATAAATTTAGTATTAAAATATTTATACAAGTTTTTCTTTTCCTAAAGTGTATATACTTTTTGGTGGACTCTGTAATTGCTCTTAGGAATTCAGATTTTTAGTGTATTTGGACCTTCTTAAAATTCATTACTTGCTTTCTTTTAAAAAAATAATTTCTGACAATAATGAAAAATCATGGACTAACACATGTAGTTGCATATTTTCTTATGTAACCATTTAGTAAACTGGGTGAGTACAAACAAAATAGTTAAGAATCTATATATCCATATAAATTCAGTTATGACTTTGACTAAATGCTTCATAGTATACAGCTGTTATGAGCCTTTCAAAACCTGTTATGAATCTTTCTAAAACCAGTATTTATAATAGGCCTAAATGAAAAGACTCCTTATTTAAAAAAATTAAGCAAAGAAAATAGCTGGGTAACAAAATAACGTACTTGTTAGGTTGTTAGTAGATAGTACCAAGTATACAGTGAAAAGGATATCCAACAGAAAGATCATTTAGGAACTGAAGAGTCCTTGAAATTACAGGTTCACATCTTCCCCAGTATTTAAGGTTTGTAACGCTAAATATAAAAGAGAAGTTTTAAATAATAAGATATTTGCTTGTCTAGGGAGAATGATAGAAATACATATATAGTTACATAAATTAGATGACTTAAATAATAAAATGAAAAGCAGGTTGACATTCCAATGGAACATTTCTTTTCAAAATTTTATACAATCTACAAAAAATATTGCTTTTCAAAAGGTATATAATTCTATAACCTAGTTTTATAAATTAAAAACTTTAAGGTTTCACAGAAGAAATACTAAGTCTGTATGTAACTAAGTGAAAGCAGGAGCTACAAGAGGAAGTCAAATAGAAACTCACAGTTACTGCCAAAAAGAACCATCAAACTGTGACTCCAAAACTCACTTCTCATGATTGTATAGCTGGTTTTGTTTTCTGCAATCAAGACAGTGCTATCTATATTAAATAAATAGATTGCTTCCAAATGCAAATTTAGGCTAAATAAATATAACTAAATAGTTATATCTATGACTAAAAACCAGTCAATTCTGGTAGAATTGTAAGTATAATTTAAGGACATTTCCCATGAATATCTCTCTGGTAGTCATAGGTTCCTGTTGAAACAACAAATGTCCTGTCTCAAGGCAGTCAGACCTTTCCAACTGTCCCATTTCACATAAACTTTTCAGTTGGTCTCTGGAACTAAGCGGTTTCTTTTTAATTAAAAAAAGGCTGCCTAACTGACCTGAAGAATCAACATCAATAAATCTTGTAAAACTATGTTCTGATACTGCACACTACAGGTATATGGATATCCTGACAAATTAGAATGTTCTTTGGATGGCAAATTTTAAATATGTGTAATTAAGTTTTAATTTAAAACAATGTTAACATTCTAAGAATTAAAGTAAAATCTTAAAATTTTGTTAAAAATTAATATCTGTAAAAAATTTAAAGAGGATTAGATTTAAAACATCTGAAGAAAAATTTAAAACTAAAGCAGAAACTCACATTTTTGTCATGAATGTTTCCAGAACATGGTTGTCATCTGTTATTCCTAAGATTTCTGACATACGGGCATACACCTGCATGAGAAAGTTTTATTGTTAAAATCTTTATTAACATATATTTTTAAGAAACTACTCAAATTGAACAAATTAAGATTTAAAGCACTGTCACATCCACACCAAAACCGGGAGTGCAGAGAGTAAATGAAAGATTTAAATTGTCTTTATAATTTTAAAATTTATTAACTTTTTCTTCCAGGAAGTACTTTTCCTGATTTAAAATATAAACATACACAAACATACTCACATACCCATTTTAACTCCCATTATACCATATAAATTTTTTTTCCACTTAAGGTAGTAACTCACTCCTGCAAAAGGCTAGAAATTGGAGTTCCTTAACAAAAGATTGCAACATTTAAAGATTTTTCATATATTCCAGATTTCGATAAAGTATCAACTAATTCAAACAAATGTAAGGCAGTTATAAAAAATAAGGATCTAAAATTTAAGATAAAGAATTTATAGAAAATTCTCCTCACATATTCCCTAGTAAAGCTCCCCCTAAATGTAAAGGTAGGTCTTACTTTCAGTGCTGAAACTGAAATCCCAAGCTCAGGAATTCTCTGTTGAAAATACCAGGCCCTGGGAATCCACTAAGCTTCCGGTTAGGGATTGTTGGTTGCAGAGTTTGAGGTGCAGTACTTCAGTCTCAACCTAAGCCTTGTTAGACTTAAAAACATATTTCCCATTTCAACTGGGAAAATGCCACCAGCAGCCAATGGAACATTCCCTAACAGCCTGGCAAAGCTGAGAGGTGGGATGACACCTCTACTCCCTGATGCTCTGGTGTGATTACAGGTCAACCCTGCCAGACACCAGCTGTAAGGGATTTCTTCTTTGTGATTTTAAATGATTGGGCTCTTTCACCTTCTCCTGATTTGCTTATTCCCTAAGTATGACAACTGAACTTCTACTCCTTGCCTTTTGTTCATATTTAAATACTAACCTGATATACCCCCAGAAGTCACAATAGTAAGATAAAAATCATAAAGCATCACCTAGAGTTATAGGGTCAGACAGGTGGGAAGCTGTTCCTTGGGAAAATCTCTTATTTGGACTTTTCTTTGAATTTTTTATTAGTATACATTTGTTATACATAACTAACACATTTTTTGTGGGGAATTCATACACAAACACATCAAACCTTGATCCTGTTTATGTCCCCTTTCCCTCCTCTCTTCCCTTATCCCCAGATTTTAAACACCATTTCAATCAGAAGCTTGTGTTTTAGCTTTCAACATGAGTCTTACATCTGGAAGGCTCCTCTTCAAGGTTGGGAGGATAAATAAGAGGGACAGAAAGGGAGAGAAGTGGGGGATGATAGAGAGGGGATAGAAGGAAAAAGGGGGCAGAATGGTGAAGAGAAGCTGGAAAAACAGAGAAAGGAAGCCTGACATTCAAATTTCTCTTGCCTCTTCTGCTAACTACTGAGCCCTACAGAAAAGCTTTCAACAATTATCTGTAACTTTGCCCATGAGAGCAGGTCATCTCTTGAAAGAATGAAATGATCACTGTGGTTCCTAAGGAGTCTGGGGCAAAAGTGGAGCTTGGGAAAGAGAACTTAGGTTCCACCAATCCTCAGTGATCAGAAACCTTTAAGTACAAGAGCTCAGTAGAAGGATGGCATGTAGAAAGAGAAGTTTCTTTAGTTTACCATGATGCAAAACCTCTCATGGACTGGAGTATTAGAAATGGGACCCTTGGAAAATGTGATACTGATATGATTTATGGCACACAAAATCTTTCGCAACTTTCCCCAGCCTTTTCCCTCAATTTAAAGCCACAATGAAATACTAAGGGATCACTAAGATTTCTCATACAATTTCAGACCTCTAAAAGTGTTCATGTAGTCTCCATTTTACCTGAATCAGTCTTGTTCCTCCCCTTGCCTTGATTCCCACTGAAAGCCATCTCTAGAGGCCTATGTGCGCTGAATTCTCCCCTATATTTCCCTAACATCTGATCCCTTTCTCTATCACAGTGCTTTTCAGACTATAATGATTTGGTTGTCTATCCACCCCTCTACACACTGAGAGCTCCTTGATGGTGATACTGTGCCTTATTCTTCATGTTCCAACATCTAAGATGGTACTTGTCAAGCTACTACTCATTGTGTGTTTAATGTGTAATAGTGAAAATCATGGCCTGGATCCAGTAGGATTATATGATAATGTGAGTATTAAACAATGAAAAATGAAGGCTTTTTCCTATTACACGTATACTGGATTCTACAGACAAAAGCTGAGAATCATAAATTACAAGAGAAAAAGAAAAGCAGTTACAAAGAATAGTTTACATTATTTTAACCTGTGAATATCTAGTCATTGATTATTGTGTTTATCTTTAAACTTTATTTTAGCACCCTTGTCAAATAAGATCTTGCAATAAGCCTAGTTTACAAAATTAGACAATACTAGGGACCTGACACACTTTGCTCTTTGCAATAGCCACAGACTGTGCCCTAAACTCCAACTGAATTTTAAAGGTACTTTCATTTAATGAAAATGAAAACATGAAAAACTAGCCCTGCTATAACTCAAAGCACAAATTCTCCTAAAGGTACATACAGGATCATCTTCATAGTTAAATAAATTCAACCATAAATTCTATGTTTTCATATATTGATTTTTGGAAAGGACAAGATCATGTCATTATCTCAACCAGCTTACCTTACTTTATTTTATAATCTCTGTTAACTCCTGGTTAATTTTCTTGTTTTGCAGCACCTGGCGACTATCATATACTTTTGTAACACCAAATTTTACATTTTCAGACTACAAATACTACCCTTGTAAGGCAAAACTCAGAATTAATTTGAATTCATTTCAACTATGCCATATTAAATAATAAAATATAAATTAAAACATATTCTTAACATCTTTTAAAATTGATGGTTCCCACTAGGAAAAATTTTTCTGTTGTGACCCTAGCATTAAAGAGAGGGTGAAACTAGGCAGGCAGGTCTGTTGTGCTTTGCTGTCAAAACAGTTTCTTAAAGCATCAGATTTGAACCAATAATATACTTTAAAAAACAGACAACACTGACACATGGCAGTGCTTTAATCCACAATTATCCTTGTAACTCCCACCATTCCTTTTATCATCCATTAGCTTTGATTCCCATTATCCCATCTAGAACTGTGTCAACGTTTTTGTCCTTGGGGATTTCTCTCCACTACTAGGATCTGACAGTCAAGCTTGAGTACTAAACAGGATCATTACCTCTTAAATCCACTTATCTGATCTACTGAATAGCAAATTGAAAAGCTCATTAAGAGCAACAATCTGATTTGTTTTCTCCTGTGACACAGTCATTTAAAATCAATGTACGATTACAGCATTTCTTTTAAAAGACTTACATTTTCCTAGGCACCTTTTTCTTCAGCGAAGATGCAGATAATATGAAAATGTCTCTGAATATTTGGAATTTAATTATACCACAGATATAGATAATTTGAAGCTGGGAAGTAATGTATTTGATGAAGAAATATTCATAGAATTGCTTATCATAAAGCACAAGTCAAAGAAAATTTTCTAGAGAAAGCAATTCTAATACAACAGAATTTTTAATACTTTTCTGCATCTTTTATTACAAAGATGCTTTTATGATACTAAGAAAAAAACCACATCATAGTAACCATTTTAAGGAAGCGCATAGGAGTTGGCACAGGGACTCAAGAACTCATTCTCAGTTCACAGATTTGTAATCTTTAATTTTGAAATCTATTAAGATAATTTGATCATAATAAAATCTAGGCAAAAAAAAATCTAACAAGTATGAGACTAAGCCATTAGCCATTCTTCAGAGAAGGTAGGACAACAGATGACATTAGGTGAATAGTTATTCCTTTGGTTAAATATTTCATTTAGTAAGAGATGCACATATTGTAATCAAGTTTTTGCCCGCTTCACTTCAGCTCTTCACCCTTCTTTCTTTCTTAATATATCTGCATTTCTTTACTAGTCTCCCTGTGAACAGATACAATACTCTCTCTTTTATCTCAACCATGCATGCAATTTAATAAATGTTTGTTAAATGAATAAAAATAAAGTCAAAATATTCATTTTGACCAATTTCATTTCATTTGTAATATTTTTAATCAAAGAAAAACAATCTATAAAACCATACTTTTGTTTTATAAAAGGTGCAGTTTCTATATATTTAATATATTTGTGGAGAAAGCTCTCCCTGCAGATTCAGTAAGAACTTCCCTTCTTTAAATCTTTCTTTAGCACACCCATTGTTGCAAACTTGTTGTGGAACTGAATAAAACATGGTCCTCCATGTATTCATTTTCCATGTAAATATATGTTTCCTCCACTATTTCAAGCATTTTCTTATGGAGGTCAGGGAAGTACCAGTTCCAACAGTACTCGGAACACTATTTGACAGATTTAACAAAGGAAAAAGAGTACAGATTTTGGTTCCAAAGATAACTAGATTTGGATTTGGATCTGCCACCAAGTAAATGTTACTGAGAGTCTCTGAATCTTGGTTTCTTACCTGTAAAACAGAAATAATGATGTTGATGATGATGACAATGACAACGACAATGAGGATAATAATACCTACTTTATGTGTTTTGGGGAAGATCAAACAATGATTCCTAACTCAGAGTTTGATATTTGTGGTTAATTTCCTTGCTATCCTCTTTCATGGACTTTGTGAGTATCTGGTGCAAAATTATCACTAATACCTTTTCAAGAAAAGGTTCTTCACATAAAAAATAATAGGTAAGAAGGTACTTTTCTTGGAGATTTTCACACAGCATATACATAATGATCAAAAACCTTAAAATTTGCATTAATAACTCTGAAATTTTTATGTGCATGTCAGGGATTGCATCTGTTAAAGGCATAAGGCTACTTATTCAAAATTTCATGATAAAAACCCAAATCTTTTCTACTTCTAAATCATTATTGCCTTAGAAAAACAACCCACTTTAATTTTCTTTGCACCTGTCTCTTTCTAGCTCTTTAAATATAGGAAGCTGTTAGAAATATGAGAAATTGTCATTATTATAGATTTAAGAAAAACATAGCTCCTACAATAACTGTTTTCATTTATTTTCTTATTCCTTTTTGTTGTACTGCAAACATCCTTTTAAATTTCAGAAAAGAGCATTTAGATATGTTCATACTGTTTCAGTGATCCAATACATTCTCTAACTTCTGAACTAATCAAATGACAAGCACTGCCTCTGTATTTGTAGGCAGCTTCAATGATCTTGTATGTCATTTTTAAAGGGAACAAAACCAGACAAGGGAATAAATATGCAAAGAGTAACAAGATTTTGAGTTTTAATTTTCACTTGATAAAGAATGAAAGCATGTATTGTGATAATTTTAGAATTGCTTTCTTTTTCCAGTCTTAATCCTTGGTGTTGGGTATCTGCAGAATTGTCTCTAACATTCTGGTTATAACTTTGAAGAAACTAATTATGTCAATCCTTAAAATTGAAGTAGATTATAGAACTGGGAAACCCAGAATATTAGTTCCTAAAGGTTGTATGGATATATAATGACAGTCACAGAAATTCAATAACAGCCCTCTATGAAATGTACTCAAAAGCACCCCATGAAACAAATTAAAAAGAACAATGAATCTCTTATTCTGTGCAAATAAGAAAATAGGAGAAAATACTGATTCTATAGGCTTTCATAATAGCTGTTATAATGAATTAAGATTTTGGATAATGAATTTTCAGAAAATTGCAGTATGTTTATACCCTTAGGGCTTCTATAAATGTTTAAGATGTTATAACTTCTCAGAGCTTTAGAATACTGTAAGCAGGCTCTATACAGAAAATTAGGAATGCTGCTGAAATCAAAAACATTCTGCCATCAAATGTATTTTCCCTGAGTCAATTTTTGTTCAAAAACTCATATTAAATAATACAGAAACTGATACGACAACTACCGCAAATTGTTGTGAATTTTAAAGTACTGTTTCAACTTACTTAAATGACTTACCAATTAAGGTTTTAAACTGGTTATCATTTGATAAAACAAATCTGTCACTGGAAAGGTCACATTATAGTGAAAAACTTTCTATTCTTAAGAAAATTTCAAAATTGAACTTAGAAGCATTTATGAATAAGAAAGCAATTTTCATATTTTCATTTGGGGTTTCAAGGTCCTTTGAGGTCAATCCAGTACTTTCTATAAGGAAGATTTCACCAAAATAAAAGACGTGGGTCGCACAGGGAGAAGGAGGGGTATAAGAAGGAAAAGGGAGCACTAATGGCTTGGATTTAAACTGTTTGGAAGATACTGAACTCTTTCATTAACATATGAAGCAGAATAAAGCATGAACATTGCAAGTAACTTACCATCACATCAAAAAAATTAATGGTACAAACATCACTGCTGCATATTAAATATACAAACAATGATAATGAGTAGATTCATATTAATCTTACCTAATTTTTCCACAATATTTAAAATAACATCACTAAATGCAGGACTGAAATAAGACAAATCTTATGTAGAATTTAATTTTAAAACCTAAAGTCATATTAGAAACTAAGTGGTAAAAGGCAAGGGATCTGCTTGCCATATTCAGAAGAATATAGAATGGCATCTGATAAAGAAAAGCTGGCTATGGAAGCAAAACAATATGTTAAATTTTCATTTCAATTAGAATATCCGAGCCCACCATCTGTGGTGGCCATCTTGCTAAGGGGACATATACCTGACAAATCTCTTAAGAGGCATTCCTAATCTGCTTGAATAAGCTATTGTACAAGAAAACTTGGAGCGTCCAGTTTGGCCTATTTCCTTTGCTCTACATCCTGTGGCACAAAGTATGAACTCAGCAGGCCGGGGTGCAGGGCTGCCTGCTGCTTGTGATAATCCCCTCTCCCAGTAGGGGCCTCCACTGATGCATGGCTAAGAACATGTTTCCTCTTTTGCTTGCACCCCAGTGGGGTGTTCATTCCTGACTTGGGCCCAAATCCAGACTGCTAAGGAAGGTGGAAACGTCAGAAGTCTCCAGATGCTGCCAGATACATTTCTGGATTAGTTTCTAAACAATCATTAATTAGAAAGCAAAATATAGGTGTAGAGTGAAAAGCAGGAAGATCAGTAATTTTGGAGATTCTTTTCCTCCCACCTCCAGCCAGATCTAAGGTCTAACTACCACCTGTTCAACAGAAGTTGGCTGTTTGCCTCATTTTCCTTCAGGGAGCCACTGACTAAGAATCTTCACCAGCATGAACCTAATGCCTCCCGACAGGCCTTCGCTAGCCAAGAGGGACCCAGGTCGAGTGCACCAGTTATTGGTCACAGGATACACAGCCCACAGAAAGACTCCTGTGGTGCAACCAGCTGAAAGCCAACTAGAGAACATGGAGAGTGTACATTTGTCTTGACACAGCTTTGCTCATGCTGGCTGCCAACTCACTCCATGTCTTGGGCCAAGCTTCTGTTAAACTAGTCTTCTGTGGATAAAGCCATGGTTTAGCCCTCAGTATATATATTTTATCTTCCCAAGTCCATTCAAAAAGAAGTACCATGGCTATGGCACAAGACTATGGGAAAAAGGTTTGACTCTGGTACTGAGACCATGGTTTGAAGGAGCATTGATGATTCTTTGTAACAGCAACATTACAAGACAATATTAGATTTTAGAATAAAATAGTTGGTGCTAGTTAAACGATGTAAGAGGGTGATGGCAGAGGTGGGAAATAGGTGATAAAATATTCTGCTTACTCTAATACCCCAATACCTTTTAAAGTTGTCAGGGAGAAATGTTTTCTGGCACGAATGACACGTGTTCTGGACAGCATCAATAACAGATGCTACCCAATGTAGCTATATACAACTTTACCCTTTCAGGTATGAGTAACTTGTTAGAATTGGCCATTCAGAAATGTTATAAACAAGAAAACTTGTCTGCTTTTCACATGATACAATCATACTAGAGTCTTTGCAATTAATAGTGCTTATAAGCTATTGAATATTTGGTTGTAAAACATACATTCTGTAGGACTATACAGTACAGAAAAAAGGAAATCAAGACAGTGCACCCTACACTTAACACTGTGCTCGTGTCTGTTTTAGTAACAAGAATATGGGAGTGTAGTGAGACAAGCATAAAGACTGGTGCTTCACCACCGTAACCAGTAACTCAACTCACCTTAGCTATTTTCCAAGCCTTCTCTGGAACTCTGGATACATCACTCTTCAGGCGTACAACCTAAAAAGCACAGAATTTAAAGACCTAACACCTGGCGCCAGGGATAAGAGAACAGCAAACGGCCTCCCCAATCTCACATATGGGGGAAAAAGTAAATCAAGATTTATTTGGCTATCATTTAAAATATCCTTAGGTCTTTGATTTGATCCTGGAGCCTGTGAGCAGTGAAGATCCGCACAAACTTTAGATACACTTATATGGATTACAATAAGCTTGTTACAGTGCAATAATTTAAGAAGTTACTAAAGGCTATCTCTAAAAAGGAACAAATCATAAACAACATTTGGCAGGACTATTTTTAAGAATGCCTCAGTACTACTGTTTTTCATGAGATGCTTACATTATACAAGTATGGCAAGTGGAACTAATGATGTAAGTAGGCCAAGTCATCTTCTGATGGGCAAAAATGCATTTTAAAACAAACTCATTTCTACAGTCATTCAGAAGGTAAGTAAATCATATTTAATTTCCCATCACTTAAATCTAATTCTTGTACATACACAATCGACCAAACCCTTTGTAAAGGCACCACAAACTATAGCCATAGTGGATATAATAAGATCATTACCAGGTTCCCATTGGTATTTTAGCAACTTTATTTTAATCAGGCATGTTTCCTATTCACTATTTGTTTCTACATTGACAGTCTGAAGTCAGGTCCCATTTCCTATACGTAAAACAACTTCTATATCTTCCTCTCAAGGATACTTAACTCGTTACCCCTCTGAGAAGAAAAATGTGGCATGAAAAGAGAGAAATAATGGCTCAAGGAATGAAAAATGGGTGTCAATGACATTTGTATTTTATTACTCTGCCAAATTCACTATTTTTATTGTATTCTTACATTTTACTAAAAACTGTTCCTTTCTAACATTTAGTTTCTCTGTCACACTAGTCTAATTAATGAAACTTTAACCTACCCAAATGAAATGAAACATAGTTCACCTTCTAATGGCCAATTAACTTCCTCAAAACTAATATCTGGTTTTAACTCAGCACAGGCAATATTTGTAGCAATAAGCTAAGTCTTGTTTCCACCTTAGTCTTCTATGCTGAAAATTTGCTAAAACGTACGCAAAAGCCCAAGAGGTGGACCAAGACAATACACAGAAATATCATATCCAGGAAGCACATTCTTTTCTTATTAAGAAGACAGAAAGGAGCAAATTTATTGAATATATATTTTAGGCAACTTCAGCTAGGAGGAAACAGTGTAATGCGTAGTGTAACGCACATGAAGTTCTGAGTGAGACTCTGTCACTTGCTAGCTTGGCACAGTGTGGCAGATAACAATCATTCCATAAATATTTTTGTTTAATGAATTAATTCTGTAACTCTAGTTATTTAGTCTCTCAGAGACACAATTTCCTCATCTGTATGATAGAAAGAACAGCTAAACAAAGAAAACTATCACTAGGAGGCGTTCTATGAAGTAGCTGGGGATAGATTCTGAAGCCCAAGACTCGTAGATGTCTGCTACTTAACAAAAAAGTAGAAGTAGGATCAAGAAAAGCAATGGGAAAGAAGATAGGAAGAAAACAATGGGTTGTGGTATTTGGTGATTTTTATCTCAAGGAGTCATTTGTATCACTTAAGTTTCCAATTTTCAAACCCTCATCCTTACTTTTTAAGTCATCATAAGTCCCTGCTTCACATATTCCTGATAAGTTTTCAACTCACTGGGTAAGCAGATGATTTACATTGCTATGTTCAATACACTACCATCTTTCCAATTCGTATCAATGAGGTGAGTCAATCCAATTCTCCAAGTTTTTAAAAAAACTGAATGAATGCATAGACAAGAGGTTTCAGAACATCATTTGAGTTTTACATTATTAAAAGGGGTGTGTGTGTGTGTATGACGGGCCACCAAAGGGCATTCTTTCGTAGTAAGAACAGAAAGGCCTACCTTCTATATAGAAATACAACATTACTGATATCTGACTATGAGCTCTGTGTCACTGCTCTATTGTAGGATGGATTATATCAAATATCCAGGATCTAGCTTAGTTCTTTTGTGACTGATGGCTAACTAGGACTAGAAGTTCAATCTGTGTGACAGAAATGAGGTTTTTTCTTTTCCTTGGGAAATGACACTATATGGAGATGAAAGTTGTTATGTTGGTCTTTTCAGTGATCACATTCTGAAACTGATTATGACTGAACTCATACATACATACATACACAGGTACTATCATGTAGTAGAAAGCAAGCGGGATATACAGTAGGATGATTTTCAAACTCTGCCACTGAACAAGTTTTTAAGTTTTCTGAAATTCTGCTTTCTGTTTTATGATCTGTAAATGAAGATAATCAAACCTATGAAATAGAAGATTGTTGAGAAAATTAAGTGAGAAAAAGAAATAACTCAGCTAAATGGTTAAACAAAACATAGAAATTCAATACAGATTAGATTAAGGTTGAAGACAAACTGCATTTGCAAATGTTTCATATTTATCATTTTATGCTACCTGAAAAAAAAAAGAATTTCACAGTTATAGCATGAATATTTTAATACCCAATGCCTTAAACTTTAAGAAAGCTGAAGAGTATCATGTGTTAGGCAACTGTACCTCATGGCAAGTGAGATATTATAGTCCATGTCTCATAAATGCAAATAGTGAGATGAAAGACAATTACAAACTTGTACCACTAAGCGTGAAAAACATTTCTGAGAAGTGAGCATAATGGACCAAGAGGGAGCATGGAAGAAAGTGGCCATAAAAACTTGGAGATAGGAAAAGACAGTAAGTGGCCAAAAGACTAAAAGAAGGGAGTATGCTGGGGTGAAGGAAAATAAACAAACTATAATTCTCATCAAATGTAAAGTCACCAGTGTACTAAGGTGTTTGTCACATTTCAGTATTTTCTATTGTTGTATAGTTTTTCCCTTGAAGTTTCCAACTGAACTTACTGGGTGTGAGAAATTTTCCATGAAAATGCATTTCCAATTTTGTAAGGGGAACCCATCAGAAAATATAATTCACATTGGAGAAAACTTGTTTAAAAGCCAACTTGGTTAAACACTTCTATTCAAGAAATCAAGGGATACTGGCACTAGGGAGCTACTCAGGCCTAGGGGAAAGCAAAATCCTAGTAAGTATGCCAAATGGGCTTTTATATTTCAAGACTCCTTCAATAGAACACTATGGGAAAATAAAAATTAGGAAAACACTGAACTTAACTAATTTAAATACTGAAAAATATTTTACATTTATGTTTTATTACCGAGTGCTTTTCCTACATTTGTCCCAAGGCAGCAGATGAAGCGCTATAGTCACCATTGCTAATACTAGCAATTGGAACATGCTCTTTGGCAAGGCAGAAATAAGATAATTGTTCAATATAGGCTGGCTTTTCAGAAATACTGGAAGCACTGACTGTAATTATAGACATCTGTCACTGCTAGCCACTCAGTACTAACCCTGACATCAATATACAACCATAGCACTAAACTGCCTGCAGGCATAGCAATGGAGACCAGATACGCTAGGCAGGCAATCATCTGCTTCATCCAAACTATCTGTCAAAGGTTCCCAACCACAAATAGCTCTTACATTTTGTATCCTTAGGATAATATGTTGATTTATTTTAGATTCTCTAATATTTACAGTCTAGGGCATCTACTAAAATAAAGAAACAAAACTTATGGCTAATGGAGGCAGTTACTGTTCACAGTCATCATCAAAGGTCATAGCTCAACCCTCAAATGTTAAAAACTGATGGCGGCTTTAACCACGCACTATCATACAGATGTTTCCTCTGTAGAGGCGATTATTTTCAATAGCAATTCAAAATGGTAAATACAATCTCTCATCAGGCAGTATGTTGCCACATGATCTAAGAGAAATGCTCATATTTTAAACCTTTTTTTGAGATGTAAAGATAAGTTTTCAATATTGAGTACAGAACAATTCATATTGTCAGTCTGGCTTTAGCTTTACATATAGTACGTTATCTGGCAATATTTTTACATATATAAATAATGTGATGCCTAAAAACTAGGAAATGATATTGAAGGATAAAATACTTGGCTAATGAATGAGTCAACTGACATATAATCTTGTTGAGTATAAAACTTACTGAAATGTACATGTGCATGTACCTTCATATTTTTAAAAGTCCAGAGACAAATTCTAGTTTTAAATCACTCTCTTTTTCATCAAATAAACTGAAAATTATAAAACATTTAGACTAATTAGGAAAAAAGACAATTATCATAATGTGTTGCTAAAAACCCCTATATTTCTTGGTCTGATCAGAACAGCCTATGCTGAAGAAAAACTATTAATTACTGACAGACAGTTAGCTTACAAGTGAGCTGCATTTTAAAAACCTCCTTTAAAATACAATTGCTAAATGCCTTACAGTGCTGTAATGTGAGACAGGTTCAAATCTTATTACTTCACTGAAATTAAAACCTAAGTTTTAATACTGTTCAAGTCGAACAATGATTCCACACTTTATTGCTTTTGAAATCCCTTGATGATCATAGGAAAAAATGCCCCGGAGAAAAAAAGACTGTTTTCGATAAACAGAAAATACAGTTTGCACTCTTAGCCTCTTTGTCATCACAAAAAAAGGATTTAATGCCAATTCTTTAAAAAAAGACTTTTTCCCCACAAAATGTGCACCTTGTGTGCCATTTGTAAAATCAGTTCACTTTCTTTTATTTATTACTGCAGCGCGGCAAGGCAATAAAGAAGCTACCAATAGCTAATAAATTACATGCCTTTTAAAACAATTCTCTTGCTACAAAAACATGTAACTACAAAGGTTTACATTTACATGGTACATCACATGAAATGTCTATATTTGTGTCATATTAACCGTTTTGGCAAATGGTAGGCTTTTTACCAAATTGCTGACAGGAAAAATAATAATACAATACACAAATGTCCTCACAACAGAAAAATAAATGGTGTTCAAGAAAACTATTCTTA
Organism: Cuniculus paca; assembly: GCA_004365215.1. Lineage (NCBI taxonomy): Eukaryota > Metazoa > Chordata > Mammalia > Rodentia > Cuniculidae > Cuniculus > Cuniculus paca. The sequence continues at coordinate 27,242 of RJWT010001611.1, forward strand.
TGTTATTTAATTCTAAATTTATTTAAAATGTTTTGATAAATTATTTTACATACCAAAAAAGGTAGTTAAGGCTTTTTAATCAGGATTAAACTTTACTCAATTACCAAGAACTAAGAAGGTATGTTTTTTCTAATGTTCCTAGTATCAGATAGTATTAAAAATCATAGCTCACAGCAGTTAAATTATAAAAGGCAAGACTGCTGGATGTAAGGCAAGATACCTAGTTCTGTTCCTTAGTATGTATTGTATTTTAAGAAAGATACAGAAACTTGATTATTTAAGAAAAAACCCCCCCAATATATTTTGCTCGGTTATTATAGTCAGTCTTTAAAAAATACCTGAGATATTTATAAAAACTGCTTTTAAAACCTTATTTTGTGATAGTAAGTTGCTTATTTTGTTTATGTACAAATGAATTCTGAAATATCTGTATTCCAATTCCAGGATTAAATTGTTAAATTAATCAGGGTATTTGCTTAATGCTTTCATCTTCTAATCTCCTGGTAAGAATATATTTGAGATAATGTATTGCCTTTTATTATTAATTTCTTCCATTTCCTGTAATAGCTGTGGCTTGTTTGTTTCATATCTACAAAAGTTCAACTTTGTTTAATTATGCATGATGAACAATGCTTCAGTTTTCAAAACACAATTTTTCTCCATTTCATCTTTACTTCAAAATGACAATCTATAAAAGAATAAAAATGTATATTCTGTAGCACCTCATTTCTCCATTTAGATCTTTTTCCCCCTCTCTTTTGGAATCAGCTTATAATGATTCATATTTAAGAATTTGTGGGAGATATCTTTTTTGAACAGTTTATGAAGTAAATTTATTTTATCTCCACATATTATTTAGAGGGGACTTTTAACCTTAATAAATAATAATATTCTATAATATATGTCTATACATGTTAAGAACTCCTGGCACATTTCCTAACTTGTTTTTACCTCTTTTTAATATTAAATGCTCATGCTTGCTGAAATAATCAATTTTTCCCAAACTATAGTTGATTTCAAATGTTAAGAATTCTCAATTAGCAACCGAGAAAAATAACTAACATAATATTTACTTTTTCTATCCTCTCTCATTGTATTCATAATATTTTATTTCAAATCTTTATTTACTTAGATTACACTCCTTTGGTTAAAGGAAGGCCATTCATTGTATTCTCTCTTATATGTATCACTAACAATGTATCTTCAAAGTAGTTAGGAGCAGGTATCACTAACTCCATATTTTAAGTGGGAAAATCATACATGCAACATAAAGACATCTAAAAATTTGGCTTTACACAGTAAAATGGCTTCTTCTATTTTCTATTTAGCTTTTACTATTTGACAATGCTGCTTCCTAGTTACTAAGAAAAAATATGTATTCACTGTCACTTAGTCTAGTAAATCCAAATTAAATTTTCTATCAGGTGCTGCTGCACCCAATATATAGAAAATAACCTTGAGTTAAGCCCCCACCAGAGTGGGAAAAGTTAGTGGTTCTTGGTGCCAACTGAGATGGGTTGGGAAAGTTTTAATAATTATCTCCTTAGAAAAGATGAAATATTCATTCTGTTTTTAGTCTTTTTAATTTGGTAAGTAATACGAACTGAATTGGTATACTTAGATTTGCAATCTTGAATGGGAAATAAAAAACATGAAGCTAAGCTTTTCTACCCTTTTTCTGTACCAATATGAAATGCACACTCCTTTCTTACATGTTTACGCTATACAGAGAGGCAAGCAACACTAAAAGAAACCTCTAATATCCTTAAGGAATGTTCTCCTCACTCTCCCAAGATTTCATTAGATGTTATCTATAACATTCATGGGCCTAACTATATTATTAACAAAGATCGAACCTGTTGGCTTCATGTTTTCTACCAGTATGTGATGGTATTACTTTTCTTTGCAGCCAATATTGTGTACCATTGTTTTAGTATATAGTAGGCAATTGAATGTATTTGTAATTAGAAGTACTCATATATTGAAAGAAAAAAAAAAAGAATGACACTGATTTAGCCCCAAATAACAATGTTATAGCTACTATAAAATTCCTTCCTAATTTTCAGTTCTTAAAAACTGATTTCAATCCACTGTCTCCTAAGGAGACACTATTCTAATTAACTATTATCTACTTTAGAATATTTCTAGAATCGGAATAAAATTTCTTTTTTTGGCCTTAAAATCTGACTGTCTCACTCTACCTGATCCATATTCACTCACTCAAAATAAAAATAGTTGATGATATAGCACTATCCTACTCTAGACACATACAAGATATATACAGACATTGTCCCTCTCCGCAAACTTTGCTAAGGATGCATAACATAAAATGCTTAAAGAGCAAGATGAAGAACTATACTTCAACATTTAATGCATTTACAGCTAGACAGACCAAAGGTCAAATCTTATGCATCCCACTTCCTACCTATGTATTTTTACTTAAATTGCTTTACTACAGAATTAGAGTTCATAACACCTTCATCTTAGATTATTTTGAGGCTCGCGAGTTATAATTAATGTAAAAAGTTTATTATTATAGTGGTTGGCATGTAATAAACAATAAATAAGTGCTAGCATAATTATTATTTAATTAAATTTTAACAGATATGACCCAGATACTAAGAACTGAAGTGCAGATGCTTGAATATAACACTGAATAGGGATCAGGGTGGAGGCTGAGGGCAGAAGGCAGAATACAATTCAAGCTGAAGACAGTGAGAGTCAGAGGACAGAAGAGGGCCGTGGGAACCCAAATTGGAAAGCAGGTGAAGTTAGATAATGCAGGACCACAAAAGTCTAAGAACACTGGCCTAATGTAGTAGGCAACAGGGAATCTTTCAGTGGGAGGTGCCCTATGGAAAAAGTGCTGCTTAAAATTTGTCTACCTGCAGAATGTAACACAGACCAGAGCCAAAAAGAGCAGGCTTTATCATTCTGCGGCCTCATACCATGAGCTTCATGAACATATGTTTGGTTTCTTACTTTTCTAGTTCTTTATTTATTCAGTTAGAAATTTCTATTTTCCTTATTCCTAAACTGAGAGTGCCTTTAGTCCTTATACACAATTCTTTGGGGGACAGGGAGACTCATCTACTCAAAAGAGTTCAATTAAATATGTACCAAATCCACAGTTCCAAAAGCAAATATTAAATGTGGAACAGGAATCCCCTCACCCCAAAAACAGTATCTATTAAAATTGCGCTTTTAAATAATTTAAACTGAAGTTCCACCTACTCCATCTGTGGGGTTGGTTGACACAGACCACACTCTGGGTAATGTAAAAGGTCTAAAAGAATGTAGCCGAATAGTCATTTGATTTGGACTATAATCTTTAAAGGTTATCATAGGGAATAATAGAGATAGACATATATTTTAAGAAAAAATATATAATTTTTAATAAATTTTTAGAAATAGGCCACACCGTTCCTTTTCTTTCTTTTAAAAGTGAAAGCATTTTAAACAGTAAAAGCATTTTTAAGAAGTTTCAAAAATGCAGACGACTAAGTGCCAATATTTCTCAATGATGAGAAGAAACTAAAATGTCCATAGACTAGTAAAGGCCAGAAGTGTGGCAGGAACTTCACATGTCAAAATAATATACCCACTTCGAACTAAGTCAAATGCACTATCCTGATTCCTTGTGCAGGAACTTTCTATTACTTACTGAGTCATCTCTTGGATGTGATAACATTTTTGAAGAGCCAGAAAAACCAGAATTCAAATCTCTAGCTTGAAGTGTGACTGAACAATTTTTTCAACTTCTTTGAAAATTATTTCATCATCTCTGAGGACAATAATACATATAACTTAAAAGTCTATGAAGAGTTTTTCATTAATGTTGACAAAACGCCTAGCTGTTACCCAATAAGTACCTGTTACCCAATAAGTACTCTGTTACCCAATAAGTACTCTGTACCTGTTACCCAATAAGTACTCTGTAAATACTAAACATTATTTTATTGAGAACAAAACTTACATATCAAGACAATAAGTTTATAAAAAATTAGGACCTTTCATTAAGTTATGCAATGCTTTTTTTTTTTAAATGAGAAGGGATATGTAAACCATCATTTATATTCAATCACTACATATATATGTATATATATGCACTATCTATGGCCAAATATCTGTTTAGACAATTTAAATTTTGATATCTGAGAATAAGCAATTAGGAAAGGAAAAAAACAATCTTAACTACATACCAGAACACACTGCAGCTAAATTAAAAAGTAACTATTCTCTTGAGGATTAAAAGGGAATCCTAAGAGCACAGGTTTTTAATAGACTCTAGCTTATTGTGAAAAATTCTCAACCATTTTGAAAGCTTTTTAGAACTCCAAAATGGCTGACAGTGGGTAAGGAGAATATAAAAGCAGATAGTTAGGACAGTCTGAATACAAAAAAGCAGGTGCTTAGCAAAACAGAAAGCATTTGCCAGTTTGCCAAAGATGCTGGGTTTTCCTTGCACACCCCTTACTTGCCTCTTCTACATCTGCTCTGCAGAGGATAAAGACTAATAATGTGCAAATTGAAAGTTTACCAAGGAGATCTGTTATTTTAAAATGAGATTTCCATTGGTTTCTCTTACTATTTTAGAAAGGTGTGAAATTTACATTTCTTCAAAATTAAGACACATTCTTTAGATTATTTTTAGGGAATTATTTTTAAAAGAACACAATAAAGGGATATTAAGGCCTTTGTTGTTCAAGTAAGAAAAGTGAAATTACTATAAATTAGCTTCTAGAAACAAAAATGAATCAGTTCCTCTTTCTATACATACAACCAAACTACACATTATTATTTCTCATAAAACCTCAGATTTTGTTTTGCCTCTGAAAAAACTAAACTAGAGATTTCAAAGGAGATTATAATTTAGAAGGAGGCTGAAAACACAGTAAGTTAAAGAATACAATTAACAGTCATGCAATCAAAGAACAGACATGCACAATATAGTTTTCCTGTTCAAATTATCCATCCATCCATCCATCCACCCACCCACCAACTTTAAAGGGAATTTGTGAAAATCCAGCATAATTTAAATATCAATAAAAGGAGTATTATAAAACATCCAGGATATCTCCAAAAGGATTAAGGATTATAACAGTGCATGCTGGTAGATATCAGACTAGAAGAGACTTTGCAGAGTGGCCAAGCAAGTGAAGATGACTTTATAGAACTGGTGAACTCCATATATGAAGTTAGATAGCTTTGGTTAGGGTACTTTACCAGCAATCCGCTTCTCAGTTGACTCCCTCAGTTTTTACCACTTCATTTGTGTGTACTGGAGTTCCAGAGACAAGGATGATGACAATGATGAAGACAGTATGAGCAGTTACCATTTACTGAAGGATCATTAAGATGAAGCACTATGTTAAGTATTTTACATCTCTTATCTAATTTAATCAATTTATGGTAATTTTATAAAGCAGATTAATATCACAATTTTATCACTAAAGAAACTGAGGGCTAGAGAAGTTATGCATCTATTAAGTTACACAGGTTGTAAAAGACAGAACTAGAATTTGAACACAAGTCAGAATAATGTCAAAGACTACACTCTCAACCAGTTACCAATTATATATGATCATGAACTGCTTTAAAAGATACGTCTGTAAGTACATCAATACTAGATAGGATAAAATTGTAAAACTATTTACCAAGCAAATCAAATATGATAGCCTCAGATATGGTTTCATATTCATTTACCAAAAATTCGCATCCTTTAAGTAGGTTTCTCCACATACTAAAGTTCCAACTATTAATAAAGTCATTTGTTATCTGAGGCTAAACTTTTCCTTTTCTTTAGTTGCTTAAAAGTATATCATAATTTCCCTTATTCTTTCATGTTTTTCTTAGATATTAACATACAATAATAGCAAATATTTATTCAATCATATATGTAGCCATTGTGTTTCTTGTCCTCAACGCTACTAACATTTTGAGTCAGGTAATTCTTTGTTGTGGGAGGCAGACTTGTGCACTGTAAAATGTTTAGCAGCATCCCTGGCCTTTATCCACAAGATGCCAGTAGCACTCCTCCTCTAAATTGTGATAACAAACAATGTCTTTCAATATAGTCCAATTACTCTGGGAAGTGAAAATCATCTCTGCAAAGAGCCACTATCTATGCTAAGCAATTTACATATACTTATTAATTTAATGCTCTGTCACAAGGTAGGTACAATTACTATTCCAGTTGAACAGATGAAGAAATTGAAAGTGCAATTAAGTGTAGTATCTGAGGCAAGTGAACAAGAGTAAGTGGTAGGATTAGAGTTTAAGCAATTCCATTCCAACACCTATACTCTTACCCAGTACACTATAGTCCTTTCTCTAACAAAACAACTGTGAAGAACACCCTCCCCCAATTTAACTTGCTACTATTACCTGAGAAAAAGTTGAAAGAGTGAATGAAAAACCAGGGGTACTTCCACTTCCAACTTCTCCCATGCACCTCTCATCTTAAGATACCATAATATAGAAGTTTGTATGCTTTGGAGGGTTATAAACTGCTTTGTGAATCTGATCAGATATTTTCTGGCCCTCTGCCAGAAAATGTCTGCCAGAAAAATACATGGCATATTACACACTTTGCTGTTGGAAGATGTCATATGCACAATTTGTCCCAACAATTATTAGGTATATGAATGTGAAAATTATGTAATCGTGTGACACCTGGGTTCCTCTTTGTGAAAGGAGGAAGAAAGCACTCTACATTACTAATGTGAAGCTTAAACAGATGACGTGTGATGCAAACTGGCAGAATACACTACTGGCACATGGGAGCTACACAGTACATGCCATTCCCTCTCTTGATAATTGTTTTCTTTTTTTGCTCTTTTTACACTCACTCTTTAGTATGTCTGACTCTTTTAGGCATATTGCTTATAGTTGCTACTTCTTTCAACCCTTTTATGCATGCCATATAAAGTTAGTCTTTATCATTGTTAGATGTAATTACTATTTGCTCATCTACCCTCAACGACTAAGTTAAAAAGGAAGGAAGACAAAGTGAATCTTGGACACATTCCCTTACCAATGTTAAGAAGTAGAATTTCATGGGGCTATTCAAGAAATAGGAAAATCAATGTAAAATATTTGGGATTGCCTATAAAAGAAGATAAATAAACATTTATTCTACCTCCTAGGGATTTATCACATACCACATGCAGTTTCCTCCAAAATGCTATCCTAGCCCACTTTCCTAAATAATCAAAATAATTATGTTTTCCCCTATCTTTACTGCTAATTTTTAAAAGAGAGGCAAGGTATTATAAAGTCTTATGGACACACTATTTCTCAGGAATGAGGTATAGAGCCCATTATGTAGCTTTTAAGGGAACAGATATGATATGTACCATACTTTGGGACTATTCCAACTTACAATTTCATTACTGTCATGAGCAGCTTTTGGTATGAGACTGCCTGAAGTTGTATAACTAGTTATTGCTTATGCAATCTTTTTCTATTTCTGAGATTTTTAAAAAAATATATTTCTTGATTTTTGTTAGCATAAAAACATTTAGAAATTCCTAAGACAGCTTGTGAGAAAAGTACAAAGGGGCAAGAAACAGAGGAAGCCTAATCAGAAGCAAGGACAAATCAACTCTGGGTTTTCAGAATACAAATTATTGCTAGGAACCTACTATATTCCAAAGAAAAGTTTTGGCTCTTTTCTGTATTTCATTAAAAATAAATGACTCTTGATTAGGACAAGGTGAAAAATAGACTTGTTTTAAAACACGGGTGGGTTAGGGTCTGCAGAAGGAAATGGTGAAATAGGGATGGTGAGATAATTCAGAGAATGCCAGGAAAAATGAGCCCTAACAGCTGAGTATGGTGGTGCACACCTGTAATTCCAGCACTCTGGCGCCTGAGGCAGGACAACTGAAAATTTGAGCCTCATCTGAGAATTCAGCAATACTTTGTCTCAAAATTTAAAAAAAGGGCTGGGGACGTTAGCTCACTGTGAAGGCCCTGACTTCAATCCCTAGTAGTGCAAAGAGGGAAAAGAGGTTCAAACCCCGGAACCCAAAAACCACCCATTTGGATTCTGATGAGAAAGTAAACCTTGGGTTTCTTAAAGGCCATTGCAGGGGTTAGTAGCAAAAGTAATTCAAACTAAAAAACGCCTAGATAGACTTTTCTATACATACAGAAATCCCATTTAATGTTTAACCTTCATAGCATATGCTAAAGAACTTTTTGATAAAACATTAGCACTTTCAGTTTAATAACATGCAAACACCACACAAATCACTTAACACCGTATTTAGTCATAGAAAAGTCAAGTGAAACATCAAATGCTCTCCCAACAGGCTGCTCTGCCATACATCTATACACCTTAAGCCAAAATCCATAACAAGAAAGAATATTCAAGAGAAATGATAATATAAAAATGTGTCTTTCCATTCTCAGTTCCTCTGAACCAATGCAAAGCACTCCATGGTCTGTGACAACCAAAGATGATGATAAAGTACAAACTATCTTGCCTTACTAAGTCATAATGTCATTTCCAGTGAAGCGAAACATAAAAAGGATTTCACAGAGTCAAACGCTTACTTTTAAAAAGTCCTCCAAATCTGATCTATGTTCTGCTGTAGCAGGCAGGGACTACAAAGCCCAAAGTACCTTTAACAAAACAAGAAGACGCAACGGACACTGACTGCCAGTGGGGAAGGGGATGAGGGCACTACATGCAGTCACCAAGAACTGAAAGAAATGCGATGGCTGAAGGGCACCCTATGGCTTGTATTTTTCTTTCTCTGGGACTGGGCTGCTAAAATCAGAATAATATTTTTTGAACTGTATAAGTATCAACCATTTCTCTTATCTAATTGAAAATATTCAATGGCATTTTATTTTCTGTAAGATAAAACCTTCCCTTAACTTGCTGTGGAGCACTTTTTGACCTGGTCCTTCTCATCTACGCTGATAATTTCTCCCCTCACTGCTTCTACATCCCTCAGAACTGTATCCCACCAAAGTCTCCAAGATGGACAATCATCTGACGCTCTTTCATCCTTTGTGTCTTTGAGTCTCCTCCTCCTCAGCTGGAAATAATCATCTCTATGGGATGCTCATCTTGACTTTCATATGGCAATTCATAAATTCCCTTTGTTATTGATGCTGTTGATTACTTATTTATTCATTTCTTCTACCAGTCTAAAGGAGCTAAGCATAGTGACTGGGATACAGCAAATGTTAAATGTTTACTGAAGAAATGAGTACATTACAGCAAAGAAAATCCTAGTACAGCAAGTACAATTACTTTGGAAAGGTAATTTACTATCCTGGTCTTTAAACTGCCATCTTTAAATGAGGAAATGATGAAAACAAATTTCAGGATCTGGAATCATTTCCTCAAATAAGCACCTACTTGGAAGTCAGACAGAATGGATTACAGTGCTCTATTTCTTCACATGGAACATAATTTACCAAGCTCTTCCTCCTGTACCAAATCACAGAGCAGGCTAAAAAAACTACTAGACTACATTCTTTCAGTTCTAATATTCTATAACTGCCTGATATTATCCAGTACTGTTTTGAAAAAGATGTTCAAGAATTATTAAATGGAAAAGTTCCATTGTTCTGTTTTGTAGACACAGGTTCTCACTAAATCACTAAACTGCCCAGGCTTGAAATTGTGATCCTCCTGCCTCAGCCTCCCACAGTGCTGGGATTACAGGTATACATCATCATGCCCAGCTTGTTCTACTGTCGTTTAGGATCAAAATCCTCAATTTGGAATTATATTTTCTCATAATAGATTATTTTGTGAATGCAAAATATCCAGATTGCTACATAATTTTGAGTAACCATGGAGTCATTTATCCCATTAGCTTACTAGACAAAGGCAGGTAGAATGACAATCATTAATTGTAGGCACAAGTTACAAGTAAGTGCAAAATACCATGATTTATTTCAAGTTAAAAATAAATTTGAATAGTCTTTTAAGAAACTAGGCTTCTATTAGTTATTCCTGGAAGAAAAGGTAAAACACTTTAATATCACTTTGTAGTGAAGACCTGTAGGTCTGAGACATCTATGATTCATTAGGTATCACCCATAGTCTTTTTTTTTTTTTTTTTTTTTTTTGCAGCACCAAGGAATGAACTCATGACCTTGCACTTTCCAGGCAGGCACTTAGGCCACTGAGCTAAATCCTCAGCCCTCACCAATAGTCTTTATTCTCACCTTAATCCCCTTATTTCTATAACTAGTACAATATATGCTTCATGTAGTTGTTATAAGAACCAAAGTAAATAAAAAAGCTACTATATTAACTGCTATATGACAGGACTGTGATAATCTATACTTCACTCCCCAATGAATGCTAATATAAACAAAAAAGAACAGAATTTCAGAGTTCTACTTTTTTTTTTTAAGTCTTTTGTTTGGATGTAGATCTCACAACTAGGTATCTTCTCACTGATAATTTATTAATATGAGATCAGGCTGAATGAATACTATCTTGAGTTATAACTGAAAGAATATATCCTGAGTTAAAGCTTGAATTATAACTGAAAAAACACAGAATATTTCTTATCTTTTCTTTCTTTGACATGATGTTAGAGATTGAATCTGGAGTTCTTCCATTGAGCTATATCCCCAGCCCTTTTTAAAAAATGTTTTTATTTTGAGGCAGAGTTATCATGCTTGGCTCTAACTTGTGATTCTCCTGTCTCAGGCTCCAGAGTGTAGGATTATAGGCATGCGTTACCATTCCTAGCTCTGTACTTCTGATACTGTAAAATATCTTTAA